>JBCAUI010529586.1:0-11397 GCA_038406195.1 Haplosyllis anthogorgicola | reverse complement strand
AAGTGCTAACAATACCCATGACAATATAATCAACTATAACCAATGGTAAAACACTGATTAACGTGAAATGGGTATTTCTACCACTACATCTGAGACATTGACTCAAATGTTTTCAAATTGTTTAACGTTATATGATCTTACTTTATAACGATGTTACCCCTAATGAAATATTGGGTAATATTTAATATTTATATTTAATATTTCTGATAGCAATGCTATCATTTAATAGTAAAACGTTAGGTAGACAATTTAGAACTGTAAACAATATCATTGTTATCACAAATGTTAACCTGTCGTCCCTAAATATGGGCTCACTGAAAGTTTGTTATGTAAACACCGGATTAAATGTCCGAATAATCTTTTAGCTGGGACAAGCCTTATGAAAAGATGTAGTTTTACTACTCGGGTACCTTCATTTCAGAAGAATTGTATTGTTTTGGAAGCTTTTAGGAACAAAGAAATTTCACTCTGATGCGAATAATAACAGTTTGAAAGTAAGTAATGGCATTCTTCTGCTCCGTTATTTAATTTAAGTTCCAAGATAGTTTCCGTCTACGTGATTTACTGCATAAAAAAATTTATTTTAACCTCCAGACTTGACTAATCTGAAAATGAAATCCTGCTGCTACAACTAGACAGAAAGACATCCCTTTTGAATCTATTCTAACATTTCATGCAATTTTGTTTACAACTGAAGGCTTGCCGAAAATTCAAACTGTTTTCTATAATTGGTTATTTTTAGCTTATTTTAGATAATACTGCTGTAATAACATTTTGAATATCATGCGATAATCTAAGAAAGAAGCGCAAGTTTTGTTTTCAATTTGAAAATAATGAGAATTTTCCATTATTTACAAATTGCAAAAGACAGTTCTTTCCCTAATTATGTAAATGTGTACTTAGAAAGTCATTAAAGAGATTTTAAGATGACAAAAATAGATGAGTAATATAAATGTATAAACCCAATGTAATATTAACTTTGTTTCAAATCATATGGCACTCAATTGCATTTATTATTCCCAGTTTCCCAGTTACCTTCGAATTTGAAGCATTTTTTCGCTCATATGATTAAACAAAGCTGTCAGTGATATTATGGAAGACGATTATGGCATCGAGTGAATTTAAATTCATGCCAAATATCCTAAAGAAATTGAGTTGTACTAAAACATTAAGCATCGTGCGTTTCTTTTCATGCTATTGAGACAAGTACAGATTCTACATAGATGAAGGAACCATGCGAAAATATTAAAGTCCTTATCGGAATCCGTCATTACACAAGGGTCTAGAATTGAGCACAGCCAAAACATTGAAAATAAGCACTTTGTGCTATGTAGTTGTGGGATGACTTGCATTAACATTAGGTCAGTATTTTGTCAATGAACAAGGTTCAGATTGCAAACATACATGTTCGGTTTTCACAGAATATGGACGGAAATGAAGATATTAAAAACTGGTACGCAATTGATCCTCAGAGTTTAACTTTTTTCTCTCTTGTAGATTTAGTGATGTCCAAAACAGAGGTGTCAGTGGCCGCCAAAGTGGTTTTCTGTCCCAACCCGGACTTACAGCGCGTTTTCATAGACTTTAACGGCATTATGTTGGTTTATTACTTAAGGCTAAAAGAGTAGCATTATACAAGTAATAAACCAACATAAAACGATGCTTAACGCATCAATTTCTTGGAATTGGATGTGTTAATTTTGAGTGTTGTTAAGTTTGAGTGTTCTGTTATTTAAAGTTATGAAAACGCGTTGTTCGATATATACGTTTACATGGTCCCTCGTTGAATTACTGTAAATAAATAAAGTATAGAGTAATTCTCACTTACGAAGCTGTCGGTACTGAGACAGGAGTGTCTCCGTCGTTGATTGTACCGTTTAATGTAGTTCCTTGCGCCGAATGTCCCATCACTGTCCCCGTGTGATATACTATCCTGCTGCGTTTGTAAAAACAGGGAACGGTTTGGATTCATTTTTCATAGTGAGAGAGAGCTATAGTCTTTATTTTCGTATTAACCTGTTAAGTGATTTAATATCATGTATCTCTACTATGCTATTAATCTGTGAAGATCCGTAGTGTGTATGTTGTATGTGTCACTTGCTTTGTGTGTTTGTTCCTTAGTTATCCGTTAAAAGGGGTCCTTTAAAATAAGAAAAAATGATATATTTGCATAAGTGTATGAAATGAAGTGGGTAAACAATAAATATAGACTATATGTATAAATATTATAATAGATAACACGTATTGTAATAATAATATAATGTAATAATGTAGAATACTATTACAAATGATTTTAAATTAAAATACAACGAAATATAAAAAATATGTAATAAAATACGGTTTAATGCAATGAGAAGATATTCTGGCGTGTATAAAATAAGATCTAACAACGATGCATTCAAAATCTGAATCTGTTAACAAGACATTAGTCTGGTGCTGTCTGTCGAATGAATTATCTGTCTCCCAACTCGTGGAATTCCTATCATTTTGCAAACGTAGAGAACAAATGAGAGAACGAAAGAATTACACGCTGTGCTTTTGATGCACTATTGTCCCAAAATGATAGGAATTTCACCCTCTGTTCCCTCCTAATCATTGTCTTAATGCTTTAGAATGGAGTTTTCAAACACTAAAAACTTCTCGTAACACATATTAGTATTATCATAGGCGGATAAAGGTGATACCTATGGTATTATTATGTTACACAAGTTGATGCATGATTCACAGTCTATTTGTTTCCGAACATATGGGAATCACTTCGTCTATTCGACTTCCATTCGACAGACAAGTTTCACAATTCATCTTTAGATGAGGAGTTCATCAATTTAGTAAAAACAATAAAAATCAAATAGATACCTTTGTCTCTATTAGTGGTACGTGCGCTATATTCATCTCTTATTATCCTATGCATAGAATGTATCAAGTACAGTAACATCAATACTTCTGTAGTTTCTCTCACTAGTGTTCAGTGAAGATCCGGAATCATATAATCCAGGGCAGTCCTTAGTATGTGAAATGCAGTAGTTTGAATCAAAATGATCCGCCAAGTTATGTAAAAGCAGTAAATTAGTGCAGTATTATACTTGTCACATTTACAAAATCAGCAGTGGCATTGAAAGTGCTTCGTTTTAAAAAAAAAATTTCAAGATTGATAATCCATTTGCACTAAAAGCACTTAAGATTTTAACATCCTGTCTTTTCAGTGCAGTTTACAAGTAATTAATATAGATAATTCAGCAGCAGTATTAGCTATGTGTATTTGTTATTTCAGTACATTACTGCAGCACTAGACACACAGAGATATACATCCTGGGAACCCAATTCCATTGTTTCAATTAATTTCACAGGCAGCACTTACATGTAATTAAGCATAGTGAATGAACCAATCCAACATGGAGGCAAAATCCTTATCCCTTTGGCAAAACTCCATGACAACAGTTCCTGCAGAAAAAATACTTCATATTTGCAGCTTCTTCATGTTTTTATGTCACATTGTATGTATAATGTTTTTTGAATTCACTGGGTTGAGTGGTTTCCCTCCTCTGACAACGATTGGAATCTTTTCTCCTGATTTATCTGAGAGCCTGTTTACAATAAACAGCCAGTCATCCTGCTGAGTCCAATTCAATATCAAGGAGGCATAATTACCCTGAAGAACTAAGTGCAGCAGTAGATATAAGTGCATTGAATTATACAGAATTATTATTTATCTCATTCCATCAAGTCCTATTAGGTATAATGATGACATTAGCCAAGAAAGCCCAGTCAACGGGGACATCTAAGAAACACAGCCCTGTCATCCCTTTTGGTTCACTTCTGTTGTGAAATTATCCTGCATTATTCTCTAATGGCACTATATATCATTAAGGGAGAAGTCCTTGAGGGGAACCGGTGATAAGATATCAATATGGTTCGGCTGTAGTGTGGAATCACCAGCATTCAATTACTTTGCTTCAGATACGTCTCCGTCCGTAAAAAACGGTCAGGATTCTACAATGAGAAAAAAATCAATCTTAACAAATTTAACATGAAGTTGTTAAGTATCCAGAATTTAAATGAATCATGTTGACACTGTTTATTTGATGCATTAAAAACGAAAAAAAAAGGCAAACAGAGTTTCAAGTTTATTAACAAGTTGGTTGGAAAATTCCCATTGAACTAATAGCTCTCGAAAATGTGCGAGCATTAGACAAAACATTTCTCTGCTGTGTTGTTAATGAAAAATTGCAGAGTATCACATGTTAGTGTAAAACAGATGCATTTTTCTTCCTCTGTAAAGGAAAAATAAAAGCTGACTGAAATATTCAAAAATTATAATCTACTGTTAAATGCGTGTAACGTAGAGTTAAACTAAGATGTACCTTCAGATCCTACATTACAGACTTATGTAATAAAATATACCTCATACCAATGAATATGATAATATGTGCGGCAAGAAAAATTATGACGAAAATGACCCGACAGTCAAAAATATGATCAATGTCTAAATAAATATAGTCCTATCAGCGAGCTCCAGAAAATGATTCTCTGAAATGAGATTGTCGTGATTTATTGTGTTTTAATGTCAAATAGCATTCCATACGATGAATAATTTGTCTATATTATGTTATTACGGTATATTTTACAAGGGTGTCTCTCACTTATATTGGATCCGAATGAGCCTTCAGTCGGTCAGTGCTGGTGTCATTTCAGCCATTGAGTTTGTACAGTAAGCAAATAACATTTGGTAAGTAATAAAATGTAATTTTGTTAGGTAAATGGACACAATTTTGTATTTCTTATTTAGTAAGTTCCATTGATAAAATGGTTCTGATTTTCTGTAACAAACATTTGCTTTGCCAATCTAAAAACTTTCTATTATCATGATTGATCTTCGTTACATATCGAAATTGAATGTTTGTAAGTTATGAAATCCCTTACAAATGCAGCAGACATACAATTACTTGCAATAACTTGAAGTAAAAATATTTGTACGTTAACACGCATTGCATAAAAATCTAATAAAAATGTAAAAGCAACTAAAATGTAATTACCAAAGGAAAAACTGAATAAAATTACTTCAGATAAGATGGAATAGCTAGAATCACACAGAATTTAACTGGATAGATAGATATCCCACAAAGAAATTAAGCAAGGGCATAATAATACCCTTAAGGGATTATGTTAATTGGCATGTTGTTAATCAGCAATATGACATGCTTATCTCAATGATAAGTAAACATCCAATTAGTCAACATCATTTGTTCTGTATACGTCAGAGACAAGTTGTCCAAAGGATACTAACTATTAATTAGATGCAACTCATCCAAATGATATTAATATTTCCTTATATTTTGTCTTCAGTTTAGCAGATATCTGGATTGTTCAAAAATGTTCTTTATTTCATCCATGATTAAATCACTGGATATGGCGAAAAGAAATCGAATTAACCGAAATACCGAAATTTCTTTGGAATCCACTGAAGTGAGAAGACAAAGACTTTCCGCTGCAAAGCGTAACAAGTATTCACACCATAAATGGATGAGACGAACCTTCTGACAAGACAACAAATCTATCGATGAGAGACAGATCCTCGGACAGATCGTTAGTGCCTCTTACTTATCCCAAGAGACAAGACAGATAATCTCACGCCCACATAAAACAGCAAGAATAATCTTTATTTGACTTATCGCGGTTTTTTTTTTCAATCCGGAGAGAAATCTTAAGTTTTCAATATGACCACGCCAAAATGTTACATGTACATCGCCAAGCACTGTAAACCATCTGTTAAATATCCGACTTAAGTGCGGTTACCGTTAAGTGTCTCAACCACAGTTTGTATGGTTTTAACAAACGAGTGAAACGGATCAATTCCTCATATTGACCTTGAAACTATTACGAACATATTTGTCCCGTAACAGCAAAGAATATTGGTCATCATCTTATGTTGTGTCAATATGAAATACAGGAAAGTATGGAAAGGCTTCCTAAAAGATGATTGAAGTCTTATATTCAGTTCATTTGATTGGCGATTATGTTGTAATATCAGTAAATCTTCTGTACAGTTTAGGAACTCTTTGGAACACGCACGCATCACATCTGTGCAATGCAGCAGCTAAAGTTACATGAATATTCATTAGTTCAATACTTAAGAGCTGAGTATCTACCAATTGCTCTGAAACCAGCAGCTGAAAAGTACACATCTAATGATACCTCTAGTAGTTTTGCAGCTCAATAAATAGTTGTGTGCAAAGGATTCGTTTGTTTCATTCCAATTGGAATTAGATCGCGGTTGGAATTCTTATAAACACATGGAAACTTCGTCAGATTACTCGCTCGGAGTCTTAAGCAAAAAGACACATTGGTCTTCTGTTGGCTATTTGAATAGCTTTAATGTTTTTAAACATTGATACTTGCTCATTCCAATGAATTAGTATTTTTGCACATTTCTTTGACATGTAATATACACCTCATAATTGACTTTTACAAAAGCCTATCAGTTCCCTTCTTATTATAATATAAATTTTGCATCGTGACTTTGCTGAATCTTGGATTTCGCCTTTTGGTCGCATGTATTGGACTCCAGATGAATAAATGATATAATTGTTTTTGTCGGGACAAACACTTCAGTAATTCAGATAGATATTATTCCATCTATTTCATTGTAAACTTTATTAGCCATTGACCTTACTCAGTTCATAGATAATGAACAAATGGCACCATACTCAAGTGAACTGAATGAAAACATAACTCCATGTAATTGTGGTCGTTATATCGTTATTTACTGTTAATCTATTACTATGATACCCACATTCTAGTTCAGTAATTTTTTTTCGCGACAATCGTTTACATATCACAAATAAATAATACCAAACTACCTAATTTTAACTGAATGTAAATGAAATAGGCTGATATATGTTTACTGTGACCATTATAAAAATTTACCCCGTCTGTTTCTCTCAGTGTTGCAGTTTGACATTTCACAAAAAAAATACTTTAGTGTTGGTACTGACATGGGCCGCACAACGTTACTTTGTACGACCCACGTTAATAAAAAATAAAAATATTCGGTGACAGAAATTAACTTAACATTCGTTAAAACGCAAACAGTGACGTTTTTGAGTCCCTACTTACCGTGTTATTCTTAGACCCAGTTACATAAATGTATTGTTCAGACACAGCTTTGTGGAGTGCATGCTGCGTCACAAGAGCTTCAAATGAAACACCTACTGACCTACAACAAGCAAAGAGACCGATGGGTTTTACGGCAGAACTACATAAGCCACTGGCGGATCCAGGATTTCTTGTACGGGGGGGGGGCGGGGAGCCAAAACTAGTATAGCTTACTGGTGTACTGAAATCTTGCAAGATCTTGAAAGTAGACTCTATACCGGTTTTCGAGATTTCAAGTCCTAGAAGACTTTGCATGAGTACAATAGCACAGCCGTACTGACACAGATGTGTTAGAATTAGGCATAAAAAGCAACACTATTCTTACTTTAAAGTAAAAATTTAAATGTTCCCTTGCGAGCTGCTAATCAGCCATTGTCAAGCTTTGATAACAAGTTTTCTTGTGGGAACAAATTACTGAACTGTTAGAACGAATGAACCAAGTTTACCGTCTCAGATGTACATGAGCATAGAAAAGCATGAGCATAGAAAAATTAGAATGAAATCATCAAAATTATCAATATTTATTTTGAATAGGTTTAACGTTACGCAGGTTAGGATATGTTATCTTGTCGCTATTTCCCTTGTCACAGTGGAGTGTTCTCTTATGGAACTAATTGAACATCTATATCCAACGGCACTTTGTCTGCAAGGTCTCATGTTCAGGCAACTAAATCAGCACGGGCTGTTGCCAATTTATTTTCAACTTGAACTGATGACCGATAGTCACCATGCCAGAAGCTGCGGTAATTAAGGTTCAGGCCTATGATATGCCACTGTTAATTACACTGCTATCTGTATTGCAATATGATAGGATGGGGTTCTTGGTATTCTCATATGTTACAATGGTTTCTCTCCCATACAAACGCCATACAGTTAAATTTTTGCACTTATGCATTCAAGCTAGTAAACACCCTGGGTACCCCAGGGCTTCCCCATTTGCCGGACAGACAGACAGACCGGTGACTCAATTAAAATGGATACAAATGGCTTAAATATAAAATTGACTACATTTTGCATTGAGTAATACTTTTCAACAACATGTAAAAGTTGACCGAAAGGGTACAAAGATGAAAAAATAAATATTTCAATGTAAAATACTAATGGAAACAAAACAAAATACGCTTCTTAACTTTGATAAGAATGTGGAGTGAAATTTAAGGATGAGCAAGAACTGCAAAAATATCATGAAAAGTAAAAGTTAAGGGTTTTCTTTGCCATTTGTAACTTGCATAAATCGAGTGTTATTACAACCTGCAAATACGTGCTGCAACTGTTTTCCATGCATGTCTTGCCTGAGGGGAAATTGCTTAGGTGATCTAGCACCGTGCTTCAACGTATGCAATGTGGCTTGGGTTGTTATTACCGCCCGCGTATGCGGGAAGGTTATGTTTTCAGTCGTGTCTGTGTGTCTGTGTGTCTGTCTGTGTGTGTGTCTGTGTGTCTGTCCGGGCTATCACTTTTGAACCACTTGACCTAGAAACTTCATTTTTGGTATGGTGGTGTATCTTCATATTATCTAGGTCAAGTTTGAGTATCAAGGTCATTGGGTCAAGTTCAAGGTTACAGCAATAAAAAGTGTCAAAAAATTTAGTGTTATCTACTAATATGACATGTTATGATGTTTGAGGCAAGCACATGGAACAAAGGTCAAAATATAGGTCAAGGTCATTTGAAGGTCAAGGTCATTTGATGGTCAAATTTCTAGATTTTTGTAATTTTTTCATTTTTTAATAACTATTTGCATTTTAGTGACTATTTGCATTTTAATGACTATTTGCATTTTAATGACTATTTGCAAAGTGAGCGGATCGGCTTTTGATTGGAAGGCATTCTTGTTTAATCATACTCGTTTAGCTTTAAATTACAAGAGTACATATTAATGACTTCTCTGGTATCGTAATTCCTTAAAGATCAGTAGCAGATGTAGTGGAAGGCTTCAGGGGCCTGGATCCCCTGGCCCAAGTTAAACCTTGTTTGGCCGCAATTTTGATTCCCTGCGAAGAGACACATCATCAAATTACTATAAATTTTTAACACCTCGCAACAATTGAATTTCAACTTGAAATTCATGCTGTGTTATCGAAACTCTATTTAAATAAAGTTAACAGAAATTTTATGACTGATTCTAGATCTGCTACCTAAGAAAAAATTTAAGGTTACTTAAATGGTAACTTGCCCGTAGCGGTACTGTTTGTTATTGTGATGTATCTGATCCATATCGAGTCAAAACACAATTAGACACACTGACAAAAACCGAGCATTACACATCATACAATATGTAATATTGCATAATAACCTCTGTTCTATGATCCATCATACATTTGCAGTAATTATGGCTATGACGACTTCATATTATTTCAAAACAATCTCCTTACATATCTGTTTTGTCACAGAAAATTGAGCGACAACATAAATTTGACAGTTAATATACTGGAAACGTTCGTGTAATTATTGTTTTAATGCTCATAAAGAGGTTTATCTTTGTCTATAATTTACCATAGTGTTGGATAATTCAACGACCTTTATGTTGAAAAGGGAATTCTACATTGATCCCAAATTGCTAAGCTTTCTAAATATGTTTTTGGATTTCATTTATCATCGCACTTTACTTTGAAAGTGAGATAAAAACACTTTGGTTGTATCAGATACGACCCATCACAAATCGATCAGGAAAAATCTTGGATTTATCATGGATTACTAATCCGCCTGTGCTTTTATTGATATTTATGTACATTTTGGCTTTTTAAGCACTAAGTTCAATTTTCTTTCTATAATTTTTCCGATCGCCGTAGTGTAAAAATTCTGGCCATGCATTGTAATACAAACAACAAAAAGGGACAAAATGGGCATATGAACAATAGACAAGCGTTTTTTTCGTCTTTTCGAATGAGTGTATTCATTTTATATTGGTTCGCCTGGTACAAACGTCCCCCTTACGCTTTACGCTAGTGCGTACCTATTATCCCTGCCTGGGAATCAAAGCTATTTATAATCTCGGTGTGACGAACGAACAGCGCATTACTTCGAGCAATGTCTTTACAGTTTGATCCAGGCATCTTCATGTCTTCGCATGAGAAATCCTTTAGTAACTACGCGGAAAAGGAAGCAATACATCACTACTGTTGATAGTCTATGAATAAGGACTAAAATAGCACTAAAATAGCGCATACGCTAGGGCTTTGTATTTACAAATTGCTATTGTTATAGCATTACCCGAGGATATCCTACATAACCTAATAATTTTATTTGTTTTTATTTTTTGCTTAATGAACTATGTATTCTTTAATGTAGATAATAGGGTGAAACACCATAAATACATAGTCTATGATTCGGTTAGCATTATATATATATATATATATATATATTTATTCATTTCTTTTTTGTACATACGTGTTGTTAATAATCATTCAAACACCATTATCATCTGTACTAGTTAGCAAAATAAGAAACCAGTGATCTAGAAATTTTAAAATTGTTCTGACAGGTCAGCTCGATTACCAGATAATAGTACACATGTTCCATTAATTTCGATATTCACACAAATACACATTCAATATCAGATAATGAGAAGAATAATACAAAAATGAGACAAGTGGTACCAATAAATACTCTGGTTTAGTAAACATTGACATGACACTTCTTTCTTGCAATCTTTTACAGGTACGTGTCTTGTTTATATTTAGTCTAGAGTTAGCTGTTATGCCTTAAAGTTCTATTTGTTACACTATACATTACTGATCTGTTACATAGATCTTGTTTTGTGTTGCCTTATAACTTACACGCTCTATTTGATTGAGTCTAAATGTGGTTTTCATCACATTGTGATTTATAGCTGGTACCATTCACTTTCTGACATTGCATTCATATGATTATAGTTTACAATATAAATACATGTACATATGTACATGACTATTACACATAATTCACTGCTACATTTTAACGTCTTTGTGTTTTGTGTTGCCTTAAAACATATGAGTAGTAGTAGAACTCCCTTCTGCATACAAATGTCTCTGATTTATCAGTTGCCGTTATTCAGCTATGTTGTAATAAACCAACTGATTCTCGAGTACAAGGATTGGAATAACATAATACAGATTTACGCATTGTAATAACAAATGTCAACTAGCATCAATCGGTTGTGAGGCAGAGTGAATGCACAGAGCAAGCGAAAGCTTAATATTCATTCTATAACATTTATTTCTTCTCTGGAACAGCTTGACAATGGTTTAACAACAGCTGAGGCAG
>JBCAUI010529585.1:0-24089 GCA_038406195.1 Haplosyllis anthogorgicola | reverse complement strand
AAGGCAGAGAAGTCACGACACCTATACTGGCCGATTTAGACCAATATCTGGTGTGCAGAAACGTTACCAGTGAAGGGACACAACTTCACCCGGTAACACAAGTTTAGTGTTAGGTAGCTATTTTCCTTATCTACACATATTATGCAGTATCAAATGCTCACTTCACCCGTGTATTTATGCTACTATTGAAGGCTGAACGAGCAGGGTTTGACAAGCTATTGACGGCTTCCACATGAATATAATGGAATCTACACACAGTCCACTTGACAATTGATCACTTGTAAATAACGCAAAGGGGTCAATATAGATTAGCCTTCAAAGGCAAGGACCTAATCCGCTACTAACCTCTAATCACCAAATGCTGCAGACCAGTATGGCTACACAATGGAATATTTATTTATCCACGGGAAAGACGGAACAGACGAACTTTTTATTCATGTCCCGATTAGGCGAGGTGAAGAAAGATCTATACTTGTGCAACAGATGGTTCTTTTAGACATATGGAAAATATATTACAGAATACATGATGACAGCAGATAGCATATTTTTATTGTAAACCAAAAACAACAACAACAGAGCTTAATGACCTCTGGAAATATATCGAATTCACCTTAAAATAAATACCTTATTTTCAAAGGATAGACAGAGTAAGGCGATAAAGGAAACATAAGAAGGCTTTAATTAGAAAGAAATCCTTTGATTATGTATGGTAAGTTGACAGGATTAAAATGTTTATGCCGTTTTAATTGTGTGATAGTGTAGATTGCCAGGTTGTATTATGTAGAAGAGGATTTCAGGATTAAAGGAGCCTTAATTTGGCAAATCATGTCATAAACAAAGGATTGTTATTAGGCGCGGAAATATTCTCAGAGCTTCTAGCAGAAAACACAGACACTCACCCGCTCACTATCAGCGAAAAGTTTATTAAATATGTAATACACGATTTCCACAGGTTTGAAATGAGTGATGTAGACTGTCCTGAATAACTAATGGTTAGTATAAGTCTATGGCTTGTAGTTGGCCTGTCAGTAACTAAGTCACGTCAAAACAAGATATTATTTTGTCGGTTTGTTTATTCACTTTTTATAATAGATTTGACGAAAATATTCAATTTATTCAACAATTATATAATAATTAGAGTATTTTTATTAATTGTAAGATTTAAAATTTAAATTGTTATAACTAGTTGTTTTGGCTGTAACAAATTAACGACACTTTATCTTGAAATGTATGCAGATGGTAAAACACGGTAAATTAGTTCCCTTATCATCCCTTATAAGGGAGTAACTCAAATTTTGTTTACATGAGTACAAACAAACTGACAAGATGATATCTCGTTTTGACGTGACTCAAGGTGTAACAAATATATTTTGAAAATGTGTATTCCTGAAATATGAATCACATTATTTCAGGCTCAGGTTACCAAACCAAATTTAATAATGGCATAAAGAACTCTCTATGACCAGTAAATTTTTAATCAGACTTACTTGAAATTTATTATTAGATAAAAACACAATCAAATGTAACCAATGTAGGGTATATTTGAATGTGTCAGATTGTTTATCTTCATCCAACTGTGTACACAATTGGTAGAATTATGGTGGCATTTAATTTGCTGATTACTGTGTCTTATGAACCATATTCAATTGTTAGATAATATTATCAATGGTCAAGCTGTGTGGGTTGTTATAAATTTAGTATTTTGTTACATCGTAATTTAGTTAAGCTGCTTGAACTGGTATAAATTAGTAGCTATTTAACATCATTGCTATTACTGAAATAAAAGGGCAACAATCCCCGTGGGTTGACAGGCCTAACTTGTGGACACCTACGATACTTAATGGTTGGCATATCATTTATTTGATTGATCCTTATTTCCAAAAACAATGTAGATTACATACAGGAAATATCTACTACATTACTGTTACTTAATCATTTCGCAGTGGTAAATGGGTTGGAAGTGAGAATAGTTTTAAGTTGCTTTCAGATTTTTCTTCCAAGAAAGGATGGTATTACACAGTCAATCCTATTTCTTGAGAAACTGAAACAGTAGTAATTCACAAGAAGCACAGTTTCGTTATCTTTCGTTCCACTTGTGACAATTTTTACTGCACATCTACTAATCTAATACACATCAGATAAGCATAACAAATGACCCCTGTCACTAGTCTCTGTAGGTCTGCCATTTTCAAATGACGATGATCACACAAAGAAAGTAAATGTTTCTTTTGAATGTCGACTATTTCTGTCTATTTCTGATGGTCATCATATACTTAAACTACATCAAAACAGTCCTGTAAGAAATGGGTCCTTCTCTTGATTTTTTCTGAACAAGGAAGCCACAGGAGATACATGGATGTTAGAAGGTTATCTCAAAAAGACAGGATGAGTTTTTCTTGACATTACCATCATCCACGAAGTTGTAGTCGCTAGGAAGACTGGGAATACATTTCTTTGTGTGAGGTAGTCTTCCTGGAAAATTGATAAACTGTTTTAGGTCACAATGTTAAACAGTAAGAAAATCGATTTTACTAGGATATGCAGGATGATCATTCACCAGTGGTACTTATTCACTTCCCTTGTATTTCTCAGATAAATCTTGATCCAGCAAAACTACACAAATATATTTGAAATGGAGTATTTATATCAGAAGGCATATTGATGGAACATTTGCTGTTCTCCAACCTCAAATTGATTTCATTTTGTGGCAATAGAATTCCATGCTGTGTCTCACGCGAACAAACATTCTATTGTTCTCAAAATGAGGAACCATGAAGACACTTTATCGTGTAGGGTGGTTCTTTAGAATCAACAGAGGCTTCTATTGTTAATTAAACATTCAAATGCTAAATCTACCATAACAAAGAAATTTATAGATTTATAGCTGGAACATATGAGGATATTGTATTGATATATGCGAAGACAGGTCAATGTTTGTGTCTCTTATTGTGTGTATTTTTTGTTTTGGTCATTGATTTTTTATTATTGTTCAAAATCTTAGATTATGATATCACACAGAGACAGTAATCTAGTAAGTAGTCTCCAATTTATAGTACGATAGACTCTACGACATATCATACTCACGCCTAGTTTAACTCCATCAATTGCCTTTTCATCCAAAATTTGAGATAGATTTTAATCGCCTTTGAAAGCAGGACCTACGTTTTTCATTTTCTGCTTGAAAGCAACATAGGTATGCCATTTAGATATCATCTAAAACAGCTTGAAAATTGCATAGAAATTACCGTGAATGACTGTAAATATTATTGGCTACAGCATTAGTCGTGTTTGTGTAAATTTTAAGTTTTTTCGATTGATTTCTAGCGATGAATCGATACCAGTTAAGTGGATAGTTGGTTTATTTTTCCTTGTGATTTTCATAGTGTTTATTGACAGAACGCGGAGTATATTTTGACATGTAATAATCTAGTTCTGATGGACTGTCTATCACACAGTCCGGCATATGTTATGATGATAAATCACAACAACAGATGACGAAAAAAGGTCCTTTATTTTATTGAATTGCATAATTTCAAAACCACAGCTTTGTATGCTAATCCACAAGGCAAACATGAGAAATGATTGAAATAGCACTGAAAAATGTCACTCGGCATCCGATAGCATTTCCCTGACAAGGTTTACTTGTTACAAGGATTTAATTGCATCATATCCGTTTTATCCATTTTCCAGCTTTAAATGGAAACTTTTTGTCAAAACACTGTGCAGAGTAAAAGGTATTGTAATGTGATATCAACTGTTGTATTTTCAATGCCTCATTAAAATTCAAGCAGTGATGCCAGTTTTATGATTTAGCAAAAGATTGTGATTGTGATCGTGAGTGAATATAATGAAATTAGAGAGCTTGTGTCATTTAAAATATCGATATGTCCGAGCAGGTAAATAGTGAAACTGGTTTCAAATAAGTTTCTTGTTTATTGTTTATTTCAATCACACATAAGTAATAAAATTGTATTGAAGCTAGACTGCCTCAAAGTTCGAACTCATCTTTAGTAGTTTAAATAAGGTACGAAAGGCAGTGTAGATGTCTGGTTGGTTGACAGTCTTATGCAGCCACAATTTTGAAAACAATAAAGTCTTGGGTTATGTCTTTCACTCCCATCACGCGTGAATTTCTATCGTTCCAAAATTGGGGACCAGACTTTTCACCCTCTGTGAAAGTACAAAACGTTTCTGTAAATTTTTTGTGTAAGTTCAGCATATCATACGGTATTTCAGCAAACATGCATCTAATATTCTTGTTTTCGTCTACTTTCAGGCATTAAGGGTACAGAGCAGAATTGTGCTATGTTTCCCAGCTGACACAAGGCGTTCAATGACGCCACCTATCGACAATAGGGGCGTGTTGTAAAAAATGCAATTGTACTGCGATACTGTCATACTCGTGATGGTTATATTACGTAGCCTGATTATGGGGACACACGCTGCTGACAGACTGAACAAAACGACTATGTCCAGGTAAGCGCTGCCACCTTTAATTATGTTTTTGTTTTATCAATTAGGTGGTGCCCTCTCTTGTCGAGTAGAACATTACTCCCCTTATTTTACGAATTTTGAAATATGAGACTAAATTAATCAAACTGTCCATCTGAAAGAAAAATCAGCCCCAATGCCATTGCCATTGCAATGGCATTGGTGAAGAAACCTTTCCTTCAAATGCTAAATACTGTGGGCTGGTTTCCCATTTACATGTGCTTTTCTTCAAATTGACAAAAGGTCATTGGCGTGATTTCTTGATCGTGTTTACATGTTAAAACTGTAAAGTAGTCTAATTTCTGGCTACAGGTTTTCATACTGTACCATACCCACATACACAACTATTAATGAAATAAGAAGGATGTCTCCAAGTTATTTGTAAAACATTAACACAAATCTGTATTGTTATCTTGTCGTTATGTGTTTGATGTAGTTATGTAAAATTAGTACAATGTTTGTTTCCGTCGTGGTAGTTTTATTTCTTTGAATCTTACTTTTTGTTTTGTGGTTAGAAAAATGAAAGTTACTAATTCTGTGTACAACGAATGGCCTGCGAGGTGTCTATGCAGTTAATAACAAATACAAAACATTTCATATTCTTTTCAATGATTGATTTATCAGCCCACATAACTTTTTCCAATATATGATTAATACGATAATCAATTTAGTTTCGATTTGTTAAGCTACATGAACATGTATTCTTTATCCAGATTATCACAATTACATGCAGAAAAAAGTCAAAATTATTTCAAGTAAGCTGCATAAACATATTGTTCCGATTTGTTCTTGACTACAGACAAAGGAACATCCTATTCAGATTCCGTTGTTCTATCCCATGCATGATCCTATTTTCGGACATGAAGTAGCTTCCTAGCTATGTGCATGGTATCTTGTCTTTTCAAATGTAACTGTGTGCAGATGTTTCGTTTCTTGTGACGTCTGTTTATGAACAGCGTATTGTCTAATTAAACTTATAGAAGCCTATGAAAGGAAAGTAATCTCATTTAATGTAAATGGCCAAAGAAAGGTTTTTAAAAGTTATATTTCGTCTGACTGTGTCACACTGCAATACAAAGGCAGCTTAAGGATCGCGCTTAAATCGAAAATAACCTAGGTTTTCCTTATTAATTTCTTTACCTAGTCTACCAAATCTATAATTTACCAAATTTTCCAGACATTGTCAATTGACAGTCCATCATTGGACTGAACTTAGTATTAACCCAAACTGAGAATTGTCTTGAGACAAAAATCAGGTTGAAAATCACCACAGTTCATGTGTCTGGAAAATTAGATAGATTTGATTGATTTGGTAGAGATTGTAACAAGAAAAATCCTCAATCCCGAGGAAAATTCTCCATTCTCAATTCATAAGAGTATAACTTAATATAACATTTGCATTTTTGAAGCAAGGCGTGCCATATTTCTTAAAAAATAACATCAAAGGAAAACATAGGATTTAATTATAGATTGGACTAATTACATAAATAGCTTTTGTTGAATAATCCTTCAGATTTTGTGGTTAATGTTAAAAATGGAAGCATAAAAATCCATAAACTCAAAAATATATGTAATGTCTTCTCGAGCAATAAAGCTCTAAATAAATGACAATACAACACACCTGTGCAACGATATATAAAAATCAATCATATCTTATGGCCTGTAGTAAAACTAAAAACACAGAGCTTGTCTCCCAAAGAGTGATACTGCCATGAATTTTTAATGCCAAGCTGATCAGATTGGAAACACTCCTAATGATTGTTTCCTTAAAGATAAACTAATAGCAAAGCTGCTAAATATTTAATTGATAGGAGGTATTGATCACTTGCTATCCGCATTTGATTTGGAGATTACACTGATCAAGGCCATTTGCGGTCTAAAATTGCCAAATACCTGCAGGTGCTTAATTCTGTGACGGGTGATTGCCAATGTATTGTGTCCTTCAGTGATTAGAAACAAAACAAGTTTCCAGGAATATAAGCCTTGATAATTTGTTATTACTTCTAAACTGTTAAAACAAATTGTTATGCAAAGGTATTATTGATATAAAGCTGTCATCAAACTCGTTATCCATAAAATGGCTTAATCGTAAATGTAATGAAGGTTAAATTAGTGAAATAGATTTTCTACTTCTAAACGGTTAAAATAATTTGTTATGCAAAAGTACTATTGATATAAACCTTTTTTTGGGATAATTACTTAGGATAATATCGATTCAAACTCGTTATCCATATACTGGCTTAATCACATATGTAATGAAGGTTAAATTAGTTAAACACATGCAGATTTTCTAATTACGGAATCCTGCATGTGACGAAACATTTGGAGATAAATGGATCGACGATTAAGTTCACGTAGTGGAAAATTTAGAATTGTATCTGAACAGACATCATCACTCCCAATCCAGTAATCGGACTCTTTTCACACTCTCAACTCATTAAAACCTTTGTTTAATAGCGGCGTCTTCAAGTCCATGGTGAAAGTCCTGAGTAAAGCTCGCAACAAGTTTGGTTGCAGATTCGATTTTTCCAAGATAAGGTATATAAATACACCGTGCCTGAAAGCTGGTAGTTGGATTTAAAACGGAGAAAATTTTCATTCATGCCATTCATATTGAAAGGAATAATAAAAGGTAATCGTAAATTTCCGTCATAGTCAAATACAAATCCATATCTAAAGTCTCGGTTAATCGGCAAATTATGTAAGCGCGGACCCGATCCGACGGAATATTTACAACCAAGAAAGAAAAGTGGGTATGCCCGAAATCCTCAATGGGAGTACCAGTGGCCCTGGAAAATCTTTGCATTGTAGTTCCATCACAAAAATTGTATGGCCATAACATAAATTAGATTGGAAACAATATGCTGTTATACAACAAGGTGATATTGATACATGTAGAAAGTGGTTTATTAAAATATCAAAATCACATGGGCGTTGTTGCCCTTCGATGTTGGCATGGCTACGACGTGTAAACAACAATTTACAAATAGGTTCAGGAGACAACTTTGCAAGAGTAAATTCTCTGTAATTATCATTCATTTGACAATTTGACAATTAAATCTCCGTTAAGACACAGTCATTCTTTTGTTATCCAATTCACTGATTACAGAAACTTCGGTTAACGCTGCCTCCCTATTGAGTTAGAAACTGATTTCTTGACCTTTGATTAAACTGCAGCTGGCAACAGAACTTCATTGGAGGAAAACCCTCCTTGGCAAATCCCACAACGGGCGAAAACAATCCAGCTTGGTTGAATACCAGCTTCAGGAGAAACAGAGAATGTAATTAGCGAAACAGCTTTGAGCTACAGATTGCATTAAACTTTGATTGAAACTACCCCTATCACTATTTAATGCCTTCGGACTAAACAAGCCTAACTTAGCGCATTGCCAAATAAGTATTTAAAAGTTTGCCTGATGAGCTGCCATTTATTTAAATTTAATTTGATGTACATTGCCATTTATCGAAAGTACTAACGTTTTAAAGTACTTAAAGATTGAAGAGAACACACACAATTAACTGGTGATTTCTATCAGACCTTTAAAAACTTTTGATAATCATTAAAGTTGAGGAATAAACTTAAATAAAAGGTCAGCTTAGAGGAAATAAACTTTTATCGTAAATACGCGAATATCCGTCTGAGCTTTCATGAAATTTCAGATGCTAATCACTAAATTAGAAGCTACCGATGAATGTATTTTTTCTGCCCTCTTCTGACTTCCGTCACCGTCCCCTTTACTGAGACCGATGAGTCACCATTTTCTAGTATTTCACCGTACAAATAAGTTTGGAGGCCCCTGGTGCCCCTGTTTGGACTTTGAATGACTTTGCCAGTGGTTTATTAAATCATTTCTTAGACATTTCTGAAATGTTAGTTCCATGTCCCAGTACCAGCCAGTTTTGAACGACCGATCACCCAGTTTGAGGTTCCGCCATCATTGCGTACCAGGGGAAGTATCTTTTTAACCCTACTAAACCACTTCTTAACTCTAACAAATTGATCAGTTATCCAGTTTTGTTTTAGCGTGCAGCTTGCACAAAACTATTCTATTTCGTATTTAAAAAATGACTCACGTTTATAATTTGTAGCATGCCTTTCGGCATTAAAGTTTGATACATTCAGCTGTGAAGAGTAAATGAAATTGAAATCCCCGAATCCTAATGATTTTTTCTTGGGTCATTCCTACTGATAACATTGATGCCACCTCTGGGAAGAAATGACGTGCGTTCTCATTGAAGGCGAATTCAATACATAATGCTATTTTAGGAGACGCTTCCATTGTAAAAGACGTGTTAAACTTGGCAATTGATGCGTTTTTCCTTATTAATTTGATCGGTGTAAATAGCAAATTGATAAATATGTAATGAAGCTATCCATGTCATGCGTACAAGTGATTTTTAAGTGCACAGAAAGTACATCCTTTGACTTAAATAGGTTAACAGGAACACTAGAGGTTTTGTTTAATTCATACCTGGACTTATTTGTCTAATCTGTCTAATTGGATAGAATTTATATTACTAATATTGGTAATAATACCTAATTTCAGGACATTTAAATGATGAAATGTTTATTGGTAGTCTTACTGAAAATAGTTAAGTTAACATGCACTGAAGACGGCATCATAACTGAAATTGATACATTTTTATCCTATCTAATTAGGCAGAACACTTATGCAAAACCTACATTGCATCCTATGATGCCTGAAGTAGAATTGTATTACGTCTGTGCAGGATATGTGTTAGAATTGTTCTGTCCTGTGTTTGTTCTTGAGGAATCAGGATTCTGTGGGATTGAACTTACAACACCAATTCATAAATGTTGCAACCGTTTATGATGAATTTGTGTTTAAGTCACTCTGCAGGACCCTAACTGTCTAGTTTCCCATAGATCTAGTTTGGGAATGTGATCTTCTTTTTCAGAGACACATGTGTAATTCCCAGTACATAAATTCAGAAATTAATGTTACAACAACAGCATGTTTTCAGAAGCATGGAGCATGACCCTTTCGTCAGAAATATCATTTTGAGAGAAATATTACCACATTGTGTGTAATGATGAAAAACTTTTGAGCCTCGCAACAAAGTTTACCCAAAGAAACTATGACGTTATGCGGCCCATGACGTCATCGACGTAACCTTATTCCATTTCCGGTTTACAACTTACGTTCCTGATTTCTTATTATTTCCGCTCCAGATCCCCTCACACGGCGTCACGGCTGGCTTTAAGACTGCTCAGAAATTATGACAAATCGGAGCCGCCCCCACAAGGTAAAATGGCACGCCAGGAAATGACGTCATAATCACGTGATTCCTCTCCATGTTGGTTTTGCGTGGTCACGTGACTATGCTACCACGTGACTTTTATATGTGTATTGTCGCTAAAGTAACAACCTAATGGTTGTTTTTCTATTTCTTGTAACTGTTGTCTTGTCTGTAGAGGACCTGTGAACTGATCAACCTTACCCACGTGCAATTACTCTCCACTTGCAGTTCACTGGTCCTGTAGTCTGGATGTTGTCATGTGTTTTGTAGGACATTGCGCCCAAATGGGAGCGCTTGCGCGCTGTTGTTCAAGTGTGGAAGGTTAAGGCTAGTCAGCACCCCACCCAGATCCTGTTACAGTTACATACGTAGACTGCAGTTTTACTAATGTTGCACCACCATGTACTTATCTCCTTTTCACCCATTTTCAGGATTAGAACCACATTAAACAAAGTCTTAACCTGAACCATCTATTTTGTGTTTATCTTCAACAGCACATCTTGTCACTGTTTACAAATTAGTAGTCCTAGTAAAGGGAAAAGGCGTACACTGACCAAGAAATTCACTTTCTCTCTACCATAGGACTACAGCAGTACAGGCTGTTGACTGTGCCACAGCCCATGCCCTTTGGTGCACTCGAAAGTAAGCTCCACGGTAAACAATTAACGAATCACAATTTGGTCATTTACGTAAAAGGCCTTGGTATATTAGACGACATCTTTGGTATTCCAGGTGTTATTCTGCTTTAAATACTACACAAAGGGAATTTGACCATGCAAGTTTCGGCAGTTGGTAAAATTGTCATTGAAGGATTCTCTTTTAAAATTTGGTTGACTAAAATTCGTTTGAAAATGCATGTGTAACGTAAAACTACGTAACACAAAACAATGCCAATGCCGTCACTGGATTTTTCCATTTACTACAGACTTTGCGCTAAGAGCTTGCATTCAACACATGCATCAAACCGTGTGACTTGTGGCATGACTGCAGTTTTGTACATTATTTTAAGAGCAATAAAACATATTTGATTTAATTTTGCCAATTTTCCAATGTTATCACACGCAGAAGCCTTCTTATGCGGAGGTTATTAAGAAAGTATGAACGGCGCCCACCTCCTAATGGTAAGAGAAGAAATTTCGGGCAAATCATTCAGTTTGTGCTTCCTACCATATTTGTTCCAATTTAGATTTAAAATGTCAGTGGGGCAGGGATATTCTTTTTCTGGGGATCTTAACTATTAAACACATTGTTGTTTCATTTCTAGTTTTCGTTCCTTATCTAATTTTCGTTAACTTTGCTGAGTGTTTTAATTTCAAACTGGAAAGACTTGAAGAAATTCTATACTTTTTAAATCTAAACTGGAACAAATAAACAAAGCTGTGTCCCTGAATCAAGGGGAGTGTAACCAACTCAACCAACCAATCAAAACAGCTGGTTTACTGCGCATGCTCCTCACAATGAGAAATTTGAGCATGGTGTGTGATAATAACTACTCACGGTTTTGTGCACATGATTGTTGGAATAAATTGAATTGATCTAAAGTGGTTGTAAAATGTGTAACCACATTGTCTATCTCAACATAATAATCAAGTGCACATGACGGTATGCTATCAAACAACCCATATTACGAACTTTATTTTATTTGACTGGAAATACCCAGTTTCAGGTCCTGACATTATTGTCTATTTGGGAACATTTGAGAACAGTTCAGCATTGTGCATTTGATGCACATTAAAGCACAGTGTAAAATTCGAACGTTCTAAAAAAGGATCTTCATCCTTTGACGTTCAGATTTTAAATGACAGGATCAAAGCAGCTGGATGTTTCTATAAATTCATCGACCCAGCACTGTGCATGTCTTATTTTAATCAAGATATGACAAATGTATCAACCTGTTCTCAATAAAATATATATCTCAAGTGGAAACAGGCCTTGATTAATTTGAACCAAGAACTGAGGTATAGAAACTGAAACATAGAGAAAGAATGATACTGTGTTTATAATTTTTCAAGCTGCAGTTCCTATTATTTAAATGAGACAGGCTCATGGCAAGCTCTCCCATTTAGTTGCGCCTGTGAGTGTCTGATAATGTACTAAATTGCATTTTATACCAAAGAGATAGATGATCCTTAAGCTTCCAGGATATAATATAATAAATTTATGTAAACACTTTGCAATGCTGAACAGTTGTGTGGTACAATGCTATCTCTGTGGTATCGGAGTGCAATTATTATGTGTGGGTGCAAGGTTAACATTTAAAACTTTTTTTGGAAATATTTTAATCTTTCACTCGTGTATCTGATTGGTCTAAATTTTACTGCAAGAAAATTTTAAACTTGCACTTCATATGAACATAATGCCATAATCTAACCCATTTTTGCTCTTGAAGAAGGTAAGAAATTTAGTTATGCTTTTTGAAAGTGTTTGAACTTTTGTAAGATAAATCATAATATTTTGTACAGTTTTTAATGCAATGACAGCAATTTTTGAAAAGATGTTCCTGATGTTAGGTGAGCATTTAAGGCTTCAGTAGTTATTAATTGTCAATACAAATTGTAAATAAGCACTTTTATTATTTTATCGTGTCTACACGTTGTCATTAAACTTACGAATTTTATTATAATGTATACCAGAACTAAAATGTGTAACTAACTATAACAATCTTTAAATTTATGTAAATTATGCAGGCCCTACCAAGGTGGAACTAGGAATATATATCAACTCTTTTTACGACATTAGTGACGTTACAATGGTGCGTATTTATTTAACTTACACAACCTTTTCCCTTTGTTACTTAGAACTGATAGTTGTTTAACTATTATTTTGCACAGGACCAACTAAAGTGGCTTTGGGCATATATATCAACAGTTTCTATGCGATAAGTGAGCAGACGATGGTGAGTAATGGTGGAAAGACCAACAGGTCTATTCCCCCTAGCATTAGGGTGGTTAAGTACCCACGTACGGCAGGAAGTAGATGTCTGCAGTGCATGCTGGGGGAGAATAGAGCCTATTTATGGCATTGTTTAATCTATGCTTCTTCATAGATTCAAACTTGTTGTAAAATGTTTGGTCTGGGGCTGACCATAATTATTTCTCCGTAAACACTATTTTATTATTAAAATATGTTACTAACACAAAACTAACGTTTTTGCATACGGTAGTAACGATATCATTAAGATAGCATGATAAAATCATTATAGGCTTTCTTTTACGGCTGTATGATATAGTGTATCATTTATTACCTTTCGAATATATTTAAAGTGGTCAATAATTATTTGGAAAATATTTTCAATCCCCCGTCCCCCATAAGAATACTCCCGAATTCAAACATTCAACTGAAATACACTTTTGAAATCAGATTAATTAAGCATGTGCACAGAATTTATAAGGGTACATGTAGTATCTTGTGAAAGGAACCAACAAATGTACAGTGACAGTGACGATTTTACCAAAGGACGACATCGACATCGTGTTATTCTGTGCACCTGCCTGGCAGAAAATAAGGTTTCTTGTGATGTGACGGTCAGCCCCGAAAATGTGACTCGTGGTCTCTGATCTAATGCACCAAAGTTATTTAAAAACTTATTTTTATCGCAAGAACAGTTGAAGGTGACTTTTTGTGTAACATGATGTCAATAGTCAGATCACCATATTGTTCAAATGCGTGAAAAAAAGTGCAATTTTCATGCCAAAATTCTTCTGGTTGTCCACTTAATATTCAGTAACTTTCAAGTTACACATTTGATTTTCTTTACTTAAACGGACAATTGCTGGAATGTAAACAAGAACGCATAGCGAAAGTGGTGACTGAATTTTCTATTATGGACTACACAAGAAGTTGCCTTCTAACAAACAAGAAATTTAGGTGTTGTGTAACCAAATGCGACAAAGATACATGTCCACACTAACTAATACTTCTATTATCTGTTCTGGAAGTACCGGATTTCCTACACATAATTTTTTTTAACCCAGCACTAATACTGATTTTGTTTTTGAGGATAATCATAAAACACAGTTGTACAATTTGTGCCTTTTGGCGGTGGTTCCAAAACATAGGTTTTCCCAGATTGTCTCAAATTTTTATGACTTAGATAATTTAGAATAAATTTTAATAAACCTTACACATACATGTTTCAATTTCAATTTTGTTTTAATTTTTTAAATATATCGTAACATAAATGTGCAAAGTTACGAGTATTCCGAATCATCTTCACAATTATCTGGCAAAAGATGTTTTGCTTAGCTAGAACTAATGAATATTATATCACTGGCAAGAAAATTTTAAATTTTTTGAAATATGCTTCTGCTTCCGCTTCTATACATAGCTTCTAAGGCCTCTTTAAAGTCTCTTTACCTGTGCTTTTATTATTGATCAAAGAACATTTTGCGATTGTGCATTTGATATCTGTTGCAAATGATTTAATAATGTATTTTTGATCAAAGAAAACACATTATTTGTTCTATCTTTGTGCACATTAAACATTATTGCACCTTCTTTGTCTCAAACCAGACTTATTCTGGTCTCATATAATACAATTTTTTCGTTTATAAATATAAGATATTATAAATATGTTCGTTTGCAGCATCTTCTGTTTCATACAATTATCTTAGTTGACGTCGCGCTGCCATAGAGTCTTTGCAAATTTGCAATTTATACAGAAGGAATCAGAAACTAATTTTGATTCATTTAAATTCGTTTTTATTTTCTTTAACGTTTTTTTAAACATTTTGCCTACTCTGAAATTTTGTTCATTTGATTTTTTTATATAATTTGCTCTCTAAATCTACTATTTATTGATATCCAGATTAGGTTACTGGAGGATAAGTCAAAATAAGAGTTCCCGAAACATTATTGCCTTTTCTCATTGTACTCGTCTTTAGAAATATTTTGTCATGTTAAGGACCCGGAAAAATAAGTTGACACTTTTACATTTTTAAGCGAATCTAACAAACAAACAAAATTCCAGGTGTGCTATTGATACCCATAAAAGCATATCATGGAGTTATATAGGTCCATAATTCATTGAATTTTAATCCTCTGGATTTACAAAAAAAATCATGCAACGTCATTTTACGCCGCAAGGCTGAATCTGCGTGTGAAAAAGTGCAAACAAACTTTCCTGATTCTAAATGTGACAAGGCCATTTTAAACACTTATTGTTGTTTTTTCTTTACATCTAACTAACTAAGCGTGAGTTCTTGTATTAATCGTTTTAGGATTACTCATTGAATATGTATCTACGCCAACAGTGGACCGACCCGCGGCTTCGGTACACGCCCTTCAACGGCGAGGAAACACAGAAAATCAAACTTGAAGATTTTATGTGGGATAAGATCTGGACACCGGACGTCTTTTTCCGCAATGAGAAGAAAGCTGCTTTCCACGAAGTGACGACGCCGAACAGACTTATATTTCTACATAATGATGGCAAAGTGTGGTATGTCTCAAAGTGAGTATCTATTGCAATTTAATTATCCTACAGCACTTACAGTTGTAAGTGTAATTAACATTTAACTCATTTTCCCCCAAAAATAAGTAGTGCCAAATAGACAGCTTAGTAAAACTGGCATTCGCACAGTAAAATGCAATAACTCATATTTAAATATAAAAACGTGTAACAGAAAATACAAATCAGCAAAAATATGAATCATCTGACCAGTCTAGTTGGGGTTTTTTTTGTTTTTGTTTTTTTTCTGTTTTTATTTTTTTTTTGGAAATAATCGAAATACGTTATGTACATATTATAATTTTTAGGATGATTTGAAAATGATTTTGCCACTACAGTGACATTTTTAATGACGCAATGATTATTTAAGGGGTTATCTTTATCATCTGTGCCTGAGGAAAATTAAGAACATTATGCCTTCCTTTTCATAAAAAGTGCTAGCAAAACTACCGAAAGATCCGTGAAAAGATATATTTGTCAGGCAGACACTGAAGCTGCCAACGTCCAAATCAATAAAATCAATCAGATAAACCTGGAGATCAATTGGAAGTCATATATGTTGGAAATCTTGTGGTTTCATTTACGTCACTATCCTGGTGTGTTGTCATGGCGATTAAACTTGGTACATACAAACATTACATATGACTCCTTTGTTCCTTAGTTGGAGCTTAATAACATGATTAGGATATCTACTGTTGAGCAATTTCCTTCACTCTGGTCCATTGCCAATGTGAGAATGAAGAAAGAGATGCATCAATAAAAAAAATGCAATTATTTTGAATGTGATTCAAATGCTGTTTAATTACGATAACGTCAAAAGGGTGTCTTTTGATATCAACTTCCTCCCTTTGTTCGCCCCTCCCCCACCCCCTACCCCTCCATTTTTAAGGAAAGATGAGCTAGCACCACTGCAAGACATATACAAAACAGTTGACAGATTTCACTCTGTGGAATACTTACCTTTTCTAGAGTGCATTAGCGGTTGTCACAGAAATAAGGCAAAATTTATAAAATATATTGCATGTGGTTTTGGGCCTGGTTGTCTGGCACAAGAATGCAGCAATTGCAATATACGTTCTTTATTAAAGAGTGCTACATGCCAAAGATACAAATGACTTACGGATGTATGTGGATGCATACCTTATCGACTGGAAAGATAATTGTATTATTATACCTTTTTGGCAACAATATTGTTTTAAACTTTATTTTTACGAACTCTTTGAACCGAACCTTTTTGAAGTAAATTCAGTTAAATTGTACAGTTGCAAAATTAAATCAATGTCTCAAAACTGTGGTTTAACATTTACAGGCAGTAGATGATTATTTCGCATAAAGTTAAGTTTAAGCATTTCAAATAACTAAAACACCTTTCAGCAACTTCAAGGCAATGTTTTAATAGCCTTTTTGGCTTTATTGAGTGAGTTACTTTAAGTATTAAAAAACCTCCTTTCAAATTATCAATCTGCTTCTAATGAAGAAAGATTTTAAAATCTTCAAAAGTAGCATCCTCCATTTCTTGAGATTGCTTGACAGTAAAAAGACAGAGGAAAGAATGCAAGCATTTGCCTGTAGGCGACAATAGCAAACTTCCTTTACCTCTGTGTGATTCCACAATGCAAAGTTTCCTATTGATTTTGGCCTCAAATCTTGGATGCAATTGTCATAGATTTTCTTTGCAGTGGAGCTGGCAATCAATAGCCATCAAAGATCATTATGCTGCTGATATTGAACTGGAAAGGGGGATAAGCTGCACCTTTAAATCAATTGAACAAACTAATATGTGCATGTCAAGTGTATCTATCCCGTTTTCAAGCAAATAAAAATGCATGTTTCTTGACTGTGACCCAGACTTTCAGCTTCAAAGGCAAACAGAAACATGTCAAAGTAGTCCTTATGAAGGAACTATAAAAAGGTTTCTTGTAGGGAATAAGACCTTTATTGTGACACTTGACTTCATCATTTTAACATCTGACACTTTTAATACCCTGGATCAGATGTGTTAAATTAGCTGAGAAATATGATTCGTTGTTCCCACTATTTTCTGCATTTATTAGATTAGCCAGGTTTTTTATTCTGAGAAAAAAAATGATAATGCATATTCCCATTACACATATCACAGTACTTTAAAATATGCATTTCAAATAGTCTACATTCTGCTATTTTATTGCTATGAATTAAAATGTTGAATTGTCTCCAGTTTCAGGTGTAATCGGATATTTGTTGTCATTTCTTGACATTTTAAAGTAATTATACTAGTATGCTATTTATACATTTATAAATTGTTCTCAAAAGTGACATTTACATAATAATGATTTCAGCTCATTTGGCATAAATGTCAAAGAGCCTACAGAATCCTGAATTGCCCGTGTCCGTCATTGTCGTTGTTGTCTGTGCAGTTACCATGAGCACGATATTAATTATAGAGACTTCATATTTTGTACACACATGTACCTATGCCCTCTCAATGCTCAGCAAAAATGATATCACTGTGACACATATTCTTGAATTGGCCGCCATATTTGTTTCATTTGTTTGAGCCTTTGCTCTTGGACAAACAGTTGACGGTGCAGACTTCATAATTGGCAGGTTTGTGCATGTACATACCCTCTTCATTGGAAATTATGCTACTGCTATGTACATTTTTAGTTTGCAGCCGTATTTGTTCTTGTATTTTCTCTAATTGATTTTTATTAATGCTAAATGAACCCAGGTTCATTTGTACCTATTTTGTTGTAATTTAAATGAGATACTCTGTGATGCCGTAAAAATACAGGTGCACTAAAAGGTACAGTAAAAGAAAGTTATGTGAATTTACTGCATGTCAACGGCTATGATTAATTGATAATTTCAGGATTACAGCTTCCTTATCGTGTCCCATGATCCTGCACAAATATCCACTGGACACTCAGTCGTGTCCCATGATGTTTGAATCCTGTAAGTAAAATACCGTGCGAAAAATGCAGCGATGAAAAAACGACAAAGTCATGTTTACGTCTCACGTACGCACTTCAAATACACTGAGCTGAGTTTAATATCAGATGACAAAAGCTCTGTTCAAATTGAAACAATAGCACTCCGTGCACATTTTGTAAAGATTATCAGTTTTTTAATCAGTTTTTGTTGTTGCGAAGATGTAAACATGACATTGTTCATGGCGCCTTTGCGGACTTTCCTAACTCTTGTTTCATTTCATAGATTGTGAAAATTAATTTATCTTTTATTATTTGGGCGACTTTTTCAGAGTAACGGCTACCCTCGCTTGCCCAATGCGGCTCCATAAGTATCCCTTGGATACGCAATATTGTCCAATGATGTTTGAGTCTTGTAAGTAGCAAATTGCCCCGAGTGGACAACTAATATTTGTGATCAAGTTGTTCTGCACCTGAATCACAATATTATGAATGTTGAATGTCAAGTGGTTCCCTACTGTCAAAATTCCTCCAAACCAAAAATTTGAAATAACGTTCTTTGACCTGGTTAAATTCCAAAATGCACCCTGTCACAATACCTGGTACATCTGTAAAACTAAAAGTAGGGACCACACTTTTCTTACGCTTGGAGAAGACAAGCTGTTACATGGGAATGGTCTATCATGTGGCTACGCTATTTCCTAACAGATTCTTGGGCTGTAAAACAAAACGCTTGGCATTGGTGTATGAAATAAAAAAAAGACATACGATTATAATGTTGTCCTTTCATGTCCATAAATGGAATTAGTTTAAAAAAATATAATAATTGTGAAGATTTCAATGTAAGGCATAAGATTGTCTTATGATTTAGCTTACTTTATCTAAGTTTGAAGACAAAGCGAGCCACCACTTACTCTATGCACAGCCTAATTTAACTCATCTTTATTTGATGCATGCGTTATTTTACCTACTGACGACTATACCCAGGATGTAGGATGCCAATCTCGTAATGACACAAGAGCCTCATGCAAATTCATATTGCTAACAGGAAGTTCCATTGATACAATGCTCAAAATGGGGTAGAGTGACATCTTATTTTCATTGCTGTAAATGGGAAATTATTGAATGCCCCTCGCATCTCTCTTTATTTCTATAAAATGGGTACAAGAAGCTATGCAATGAACAATTTTATATGTCTTCTCGTCCTTTATTTCAGCAAATATCTTCAGTTTCAAACAAATTTTAAAAAAAGTTTAACCTAATGTCAATGAGATTTCTAATGGAATTATGGATTTGCATGGGACTCTTGTGTCCACCATGTCAGTGTATATAATTTTGAAACAATCATATCCCATAAAGTGATAAATGTGTGTCTACGTTGAACGTAACACTGGAATCAGACGACACTTTTTTAAATTAACGACAATGATTTTGTAACACAACCGGAATTTAGTAGACATTTATAACTGAATTAAACTATTCATACCCAGCTGTTTTGGATTGTTTTCGAAACGGTTTAATATTTCGTTGCTGGCCTACGATTTGAGACTTTGCGCAAAAATCGGCCATGTGTCCAGATTTGTGCTTGTTTAATACTGTTGTACAGTTCTTAGCTGTTCTATTTGTACAATGTTCTTCAAAAATGATGACGATCAAATAGTCTCTGTGGCAAATTGGCTCAATAGAGTTTAAGATCATCTTTGCCATTACTCTATGCTAAAAAATACATGTTTTCTTTTCTTTTTCGAAGAATTTATCATTCAGCGATGTTGAAACTAAGTTTTAAACTGAAATTTATTTGAATCAATGTCAATATCTTTTCACGGTTAAGACATCAGCTACAGCTATATTGATCAATGGAACTGCTATGGACTTCGGAATGATAATCAACTGTCGCATAAAAAACAATATCAAAGCATTCAGCGCAATTTAAATTCTTTTTACCATGATAAGCTGTATTGTTACTTATCAAACACTTTAGTGCTCATGGATAATGTTACATTTAGATTTATCTGTTAAAATATTTGAAAAAAAGACATATTTTTCACGTTTCTAATATTAGAGCACATTAATCACTTTTAGTTCAGTGTAACAACAAGTAATCTCCACATTTGCGTAATTAGATACGTTCATGTAGATTTAGTTTTTTTAATCGTAAAATCTTTAGTTTCTTTTCCATGAGATACCTCGGTGCAAACCCTGTATACTGCGAAAAGTCAAAACTCCAAAATTCGAGATATGCCTATTGTCTTCCAAAGAGAGATTTGTTTCCCCAAAAGATGTACAGTCTAATTTTGCAGTTTTGTTTTATTGTTTTAGTTGGCTACACAATGGACCACATATTTTACGAATGGCTGCCCAAGGCAGTGGAATTCGATATAAGCATTCAGCTTCCACAGTTCAGTCTAGTGAATTATACACTAGAAAACTGTTCTCAAAACTATACCACAGGTGAGTGAATGTGTTTTCGTTACTACATGTACGATCGCAAAGCAATACAACTTTCTTGGTCAAAAAAGTGTACAAATTTTTAAAAGAATCCTGAGTAAACGAGGTGTCCAGATAGGAGCACTGACCCTCATGCCTCCCCCCTACCCCGACTGTTGCCTAGAATTGTCTGAAATGGCCAGAAATGCATTCTTCCCAGTCCGGGTGGGGGTTGGGGGGTGTCCTGGTCAACTTGACACTGAGTCCAAATATGCTGAAAATGCTTTTTCCCCAGTCTGAGGGGGGTGGGGTGGGGGGAAATGGGGGCCATGTCAACTTGTTGCAATGGTGGCAGAGAATACAAATGTAGATTTTGTCCAATACATAGACCCTCCTGCTGAGGCATGAGGGTCAATGACTGTATCAAAAGTTGAATAATACACGGAGTGAATGGCCATGGGGACAGACCGTGCAAGCAATTTCTATTTTCGTTCTATGTTCATGTCTGTGCTTCTGTCGAAACTGTTCTTCTTCATTTTTTCACAAACGGATTGTTGTAATAAATACATATTGATATGCATATTTTTGCAGGTGCCTACCCGTGCCTAGCGGTGAAATTTGTCCTCAAGAGGGACATAGGTTTTTACATGATTCAATTATACGTTCCCAGTGTACTGATCGGTAAGTAATAACATAAAATGCACATTATCAAAAGTTAATCTGATATTTCATAAAAACTTTTACACTACCAAGTGTCATTTAATTCAAACAATTGCGGGAACGTTCGAGGACAAAATAATTTCGTAGTACTTCAGCGCAGCGCGAATAAATACATAGCGTGAAATTCTGTTGTTCCAAAATTAATGCAATGTTTATTGACATTCTGTACAGATATATAGTTCTGAATATCAATTTGTGATGGCATTAGTGACCGTATCGCAATATGAAGATTGATTTGCTGATTCTGTTTTCAGTGATATTATCGTGGGTGGCGTTCTGGATTTCCGTGGACGCTATTCCTGCTCGCGTTACCATTGGTTTGTTGACGGTGCTCACCATGACAACGCAGTCAACAGGCTCACGATCCCAGCTTCCACGTGTCTCCTACATCAAGGCCATTGGTAAATCAGTTGCTTTTTAGAATATATCTGTCCATCTGTCTAATGTTAAATCATTGACGGATCTAGGGGGCGTCTCCGGTGGGTGCCCCCTCTCGCAACGACCCAAATTTCTTTCTTTTTAATCGGGTTTCCGGCAAAAAATGGACGGTTTGAAAGTGCCCTTACCCCCAACCAAAAATTGATGATCCGCCCCTGTACATGATCAACAGTTAATTGTACACAACTTGATTACTTTAACAATAACGTTAGTTTTTATTGAAAGAACACAAATCTAAAACGATGATTTAAAATGTCGTTATGTTAATGCGCCAGGTGCCAGCACATTTGGCGTTCACGTGAATATCTTGCTTGAATTACATCATCTCTTGGCGGTACACAAAACAGCCATGTTGTCTAATCTCTATTTTTGCTCACTGAGCTTATGTATTCGTTTACAGATGTATGGATGTCCGTCTGTTTGATATTTGTGTTCGCCTCACTGCTCGAGTTCGCCGTGGTGAACGTTTTCTCTCGGAAAGAAATCCGACAAACTCGGCGCAACAGTTTTCGGCACAAACGGCCGAATCTGAATCACAACCGAGACGAGGAGATAGCACTGGAACAGGTAAGCTAAACGATTCACACTCAGCTCATGAAATGCATTTTGCGAAAAGTAAAATTTCACCCTGGGTGTAGTCAGCTCATCGTTCCCAAACTGATAGGCCAAAAACGAAACATTTCAACCTTTGCTGAATGCTCGATCGTGATATTGCATACTCATATTTTTGTATTCAAAAGGTTTTGATTAATTTAGATAAATTATATACTTCCCATAAAATAGGGGGTAGACAGAGACCCCGTTTTATCGTAAGAGGCTAATCACTCATTTATACTTTATTTTACGAAGAGTTAATCATACGAAAAACAGAATTTCACGCCGTGTCTTAAATTTTTTAGAGTTAATAGCATGAATTAAAAGTTATGATTCTAATTTCTGAAACAAAATTGTTGTAATACAATGCCAATGTCATCAACATCATTATGACATTTAAGTGATACCTGTTTATGAGTCAATTCAATAGATTTTGGCAACCTTTGACGGTTGTCACATTCCAAAATAGAAACATTTGAAAAAATAATTGATGTAAACATTAAATGGTGCAGAAAAATTGGAAAAAAATTGTGTGTAAATTGCTCTTTAAACCATACTGGTCACCTATTTAAAAATAATATTATCGTCTTTTTTGTCATTTCAGATTAATATTGTGACCCATAACGGGAGAGACTTTAGAGAAATGCGGGATAAAAGATATTGTAGAGACCCTGAGGGCAGGCATAAAGCTAGATATATAGACAAATTATCTCGCAAACTCTTCCCTCTAGCATTTCTATCATTTAACCTTATATACTGGCTTGCCTATATCCTAGGATAATGAAGTGTATTACCTTAGTGAAAACACACACATGTAGATGTGTATGAAATCCAGCAGCAGTTGTCATGGAGATTTAAAACAAAAACAAGCAACTTTAAGGAAGCAACTGTGACACTACACAAAAGTGACGACATAATGGATGTGTTGCTAATACCTGTCATCTAAATTATAGTTTCCATGGCAACTAGACTGTTTACATTACCAACATAAGCTACAAGAGCCATGTCAAGCCATTTATGAGGAAATGACCCTCAACTTACGTGTACAAATTCATGACGGAAACTGTTCTTCATCTTTCATTGTGTAACATAAAAAGAAACCAAAATGTATATAAATTCCTCATCAGATGTTTGTATTATGTAGAGGTTGAATCATCCACAACTTCGTGCTATGAAGAAATTGCTAACTAAAAAAGTTATCTCATTGTATTTGTACTCAGTTCACAACAGTGCACAGGTCCATGAAGCAATATGGACCTGCGACAACACACATCTTACATTATGGATTAACATCCAGAAGGAAACTACCAACGCCGAACGCAAACCATGCTCAATACATAGATATATATGCTGCCTTCTTCTACGTTGATAACGATAACAATACACACAGAAAATTTGAGCCTTAACATATGTTTGAGTTCCATAACAGAATACATGTATCAAATACATTAAATTCACTTCTCGGTCAATTACCATTGTTTGAAACTGGTGATTCTTTTTAAGAAAATCGGAACGTGAATTAAGTCAGTGAATGGCACTCTGGCATGTAATTCTTAAATTTCCTTCTAAGAGATACCAGTGAGCGTGCATTCGCCTACACTGAAAGGTCAGCGGCATGAGTCATAGTGGAATCAAATGTACGTTTACAATACAAAATCCAACTTAGTTATGTGATATAAAAATAATAGCAGTGGCGGATCCAGGATTTCTCGTAGGGGGGCACCAACCTTGGGGCGCCCCAATTTTCACCTATTTTCGCCCAAAAATCGAGAAAAACTGCATGAAAATGAAGAAATTTT
>JBCAUI010529574.1:0-11398 GCA_038406195.1 Haplosyllis anthogorgicola | reverse complement strand
TTTTTGAAGGCTTAAACCTGAAAAAATAGAAGAATTTCTTAATTTTGCAACTAAAAGTCCATTTAGTAACTTGAAATAATACACAATATTAAATTGCTTTGATTACAAACGAAAATTAAAAAAAATCTAAAATCCGCGAAAAAGGTACATTTTGATCACCTATTCAGTGACATTTGATTATATGTGTATGAGCATTTGACCATCAATATTACACTATCTGGGATGGCAGTATCAAAGAGATCACGTTAAACTGAATGTTAACAAAGTGAACATTTTTCAATGCTTTTCACTTTACTCATCAATAAATAGGTGGTCGGACGATAACCGAGGAACATTTTTTTTCTTAAAATTTTTGCTACACAATTAAATTTGGATAACTAGATAGACTTCTGGCTGCCTATCGATAGAACTGACACTTAGATCTCTTACTCCAAATTATCCTCTGTTCGTGTACATCTACCTGAATCCTAATATCTAGTTTCTACCCTTTCCATTAAATTGGTTATGTTTGCCATTGTTCCTTCATGGTGAGGATTTCTCAATTTCAATTTAGTTCAGCAGATACATGTAATCAACCAGTTTAGTTAGTTTTAGATTACAAATTTATCACAGTAAAGAGTCTCAGCTGAAATTGGCACTGACACTGAATCTGCCATTTAAAATGGCACTTTTTAGTACAAAACATAATAAACAGTAATTTTGGCAATTGTATTTTTATGTTTTCAAGATTGCTGTTTATGGGGGTATATGTAGTCAAGTAGTACGGTGTGCGACTCTTGGTCGAAACACTGTTTGTCGAAAGACTCTTGGTACATCGACAGTATGCAGACAGACACTATGTCAACGAGACTGATTGTGGAAACTGTTCTAGTAGAAAATTAAAGTGTGATATTTTTGGCTGATTTGGCATCATTACCAAAGAGCTTTTGAAATTTTTAATTTTTGTCATCCGTTGTCATTGTCATCATCGTCTGTGCACACTCACCCTGAGCTCTATTAATCATAGAGACTTTATATCTTACAGACATATGCATCTATGTCCTATCACAAAGCCCAGCAAAAATTATGTTGCTGTTACCATTATTCTCAAATTGACAGCAACATTTGTGCTTTTCTTTGAACCTTTCTTCTGGACATGCAGTTAATGATACAGACTTTATATTTGGCAGAATTATGCACCAACATACCCTTTTTTTTTCTTGTATGAATTATACTGATGCCACCTATATTATCAATTTGTTCAATTTATAAACATCAAAGTCAAGATATGCGGAAAAAGCAATTTTTTCCAAATGTATTTCTACCAAAGTTTATTTTGTAAAATGGACTGTCGACTTACTGTCTGGAGCCATAATGGGCTCCAAGAGTCCTCCACCAAGAGTCCTCTTGCCGTACAGAGTTTCGCCGAATAGTCGTAGACCCATTCCGGATCCCTCACTATGCGTTCAGTATTACTTGAGAACAAATTTACCTCAATACACTGAAACCTCTTTTCTGTGTTTTCTTTTATTCGGCTATCTCTTAATCCGGATCATATTTTTAATGGAGCAAATGGAGTCGGATAAAAGAGGTTTGACTGTATAACGCATCAGATGTACGCTATTTTTGAAATATTTAGATGCCTCACTGTACCTTGAAGTAGTCATGACAGTTGTCTGCGAGCATCTGGAAGAACACCGTCCTGTCCTCCCTGTCCACCAGGCGGTCGTGAAACACCCGCGTCGCCTCGTGCGCAAACAGCTGCGCGCAGTTGTCGCTGTTGACTATGACCCCTTCGTCCGCTTGCAGCAACCCCGTGATAACCTAAAGTCAATTTCATAAGAAAATTGTTCAGCAAACATTTTATTCTTTACACTTATTATAACTTGTCTTGAGAGAGACTGAACTTTTCCCTCCAAAAAGTATCTTAAAAGGAAGAATGTCGCCCAAGACAGGGCCATTTAAACTTGTTTTAACAACGTTGTATGCAGTGAAAAATGTCATAAAAAGACATGAAGACAGGTGTCGCTCAAGACAAGTTCTACTGTAGTTCTATGCGGACAATTACATAACTACAGCTGGGTATCTCAGCTGATCTCACCTAATCGGAATTCGGGGATTTGCACCGGGTTATTACTAGTTTACTATAAATTAATTTCTTCCTCATTCTGTTGAAAAAAGATTAAGAGAAAAACACTGCAAAGCGGCAGCAATACAAAAGCAGTAATAGACCATGTTCACAGCTTTAGCTGCTGTGAGCAGCTGACGATGGACTGTGGTGTAACTGGATTGAAATGGTCAATTAATATTCTGACAATAAATTACGATATCCCATTTCTCAAATGACACAATAAAATAAACAGTGAAAATTCTTAAACAAACATACCTTTCAAGCTTGTAAAAGTAAACTTACTTGCGACAAGTCTCTGATATTGAAAGTATAATGACTCTTGGACGGTGTTGGTCTCATGGTGCCGTTCATCTTGTAGTAAATGGCGATAGCCGCCGAGACCAGCGGGAAGAGACACTCCTTCACCTCAGGCATGAATTCACCGTCTTGGAAAAACCGTCCGAGCTGAGTCTGATAAATGTGCTGCAGAGACCTCGTAGAAGGCTGCGGCAGGGCTAACATGCTGCCCGTGCGAAAAGTAAACGTATGAAGCAAATGAAAAATATGCCATATTTACCTGTAGATTTTCTTTTATTATTATTAAAATGCGTAAATTTGTGAGATCACAGGTAAGTATGGCATACGTAAGGTATAGATAATGTAAAATCCAGAAAACTATCATGCACGTTTCTTTTATATTTTAGAGACACCTGCAGTAGAACCTGTCTTGAGCGGCACCTTTACTTTGTGATGACTAGAATGTTGTAAAGGGCAGGAATGCAGCTCAAAACAGGTAAAATAAACATGAATATTAAGGATTCATGTTTGGGGGAAATTGCCATGAAAATCCAAATGTCGCCCCCGACAGGTGCCGCCCAAGACAGGTTCTACTGTACACTACTACTACATGCGCTTTGATGCATAAAACTATATTCCTTAAGCAAAAGTACTAAATATGAGCAAAACAAAATTAAGAAGAGGTTAAATAAGACATGTAATTTACCAGAAATGTTTGAGAAGTCTCAGGCTGACGGGGTTCCTACCACCTCCCGGAGGTCCGCAAGCTGCTATTAGCGTTACATCTAAAATGTCCTGTAAAAACAAAAGACATGCATAGTTTGTTACTATACTGCTCATTGGCAGATCTAGGGGGTATTTTCTTCATTTTTGTGGAGTTTTCACAGAATTTTGACTGGACAGCCCCCTTCCCCCCGCCCGTACCCCATCCCCACCCCAACAACTGAAATCATGCATCCGCCGGTGCTGCGTAGTTATTCAACTTTTCATCCCATTTAATAACAACAAGTAATTTTCGACACTAACCTTCCATACGAGTTTCTTGGTGTCGTAGAATCCTCCTAAATCCATAAACTGTCTCAGCAGTTCCAATGGAGGTTGTGCACCATACTGTTCCGGGGCCGGCATGTTCAGATCATCCACAAACACCACAACCTGCACATGTACATGGTACGTTTCTAACTTTACTACAGAATGGCAATTAGGAACATCTCCATGATTGCACTATTGTATCACCAAACATGTTAACTAAAAGGTTAGCAAGGATAACTGCTGACAGCAATGTGCAAATGTGTTGCTATGTAACACACCAACAAGTTGACTACAGTGCACATGTGCTATGCTATAACACAGCCTATGCAGAATAAATATAACCTCACATAACCGACTTACAGTCAGCAAAAAACATTTGTAAAGTTCGAATATAACATGATTTCTTTTTCAAAACCGTAATTGAGAAATTATTCAGAGCAAATCTCCTTTTAACACTTGACTGTATAATCGGTATGCCGTACCTTTTTCCCTTTCGGAGCACCCATCGTATCTCTCCCTTTCTTGATGAGTTTCTGTGTCAGCGCGAGTTGTGCTCGGTGTGAGGTGGTTTGCGCACTGAATTGTAACACCGAACTGATGATTCCGCTTCCCTGCTTCACCTTCGTTGTTCCCAATAACAGATCCAGATTGCCTCCGTCTATGATAGTAAACAGTTTACAACATTAACTGATAAACTAAAACGACAATTGCTGCTTGCACTACGGTATCGCAGAATGTTGCATCATAATGTCCACAAGCTGAAGTAGAGTTGTGGAGCTACATTACATCTTTGGTATAGGATTTCATCAAAATACAACACAATCTTCATTTATCCACCTGTCACAGATACGAATTAGTCAATGCGAAACGTCCTTCAAACAGCAGTGAATCTAGGATTTCATGTCAGGGTGCGCAAACCTTGATGAATATACAAGACTACTTTTAGGACACAAATTGATATAAATCATAAGAAAATAAAAGAATATTGGGCCAATCCACCAACCGCCAGTCCGTCAAAAGTGAGTATATCGTGACTCGAGACAACTTAAATAATTTCAGGGCAACATGTCACAGTCCTAGTTGATGTTCTTAACACATTCCACACTATGTACACTTGAATTTGCCTTACAACAGTGAATGTACCAAAAGAAAGAAAGTGAAATAAATTGAAGTTGCTCTGATAAACAGATACACACATGTACAATAAATGCATGTACACAATATTTAACACAAACAGCTCGCAAAAAACCCCAAAAAAACCCAGAAGATGTACATGAAGACTACAACACATTTTACTTGTGTAAGAAAGAATACTGTTCTACAGGCGACTAAGACATGTGACTTAATGCTACTAGTTTCACCTGTTTGGTCGTCTCTGGAATCCTCTGATACAAAATTGTGCAAATGTTATTATTAAACTATTACAATCCAACTGAGTTATATTTTGTAAGCCAGGCATAGATGCTACTTAAGAGATTTTTTTCTATTGAGGTTAATCTAAAACTTGATTTCAATTAAAATCGGAAATAAAAGAAATATTCGAACAAAAATTTGTCTGGTGACCTACAACCAGTAATTATTTCTAAACAACTACATAGAACCTGCTTTAACAAGCCACTGCTTTAAGCAGCCACATGGCATTTACGGTCAATATGTGGGTTTGTTCCTTGTTTCTTTCTCATAGATAACTTGTTAAAATCATCACTGCTTTGTGAGGTCACCTGTCCTTCACGGTCAATTTACGCTGTGAGTAAGGGTGACCCCTCAAAATAGGCTCTACTGGCCGCTTACCATCAGTGCTCTTGGACAGGTTGGTGAGGGATGAGATGTTGTCGAGGAGCGCCTGGTTTTTATCCGTGAAGTTAAAGATGCTGCCGAGTATCGTTCCGCTCTTGTACGATGTGCTGCCATCTTTGCTCAGTCTCTTCAGCATATGCTTCAAAAGTGCCGACTTTCCAACTCCAGATTCACCTGGTCAGGGATGAAAAGGTAAATATAGGTGGTTATGATTATTGTGCTGATTATTGGCGAATCTAGGATTTCTCATAAGGAAGGGGATCCAAACTTGTAGGGACGGCTGCCCACCTAAATGTTTCCATAATCGCGGCCCAAAACCGTATCAAAATGCACCAAATTTGGGCCAAATGGGGAGAAGGTCACATGCCTCTAGATCCACCAATGCATGTCATTTCATGGAAAACGCCTAAAAGTTTTTTTACTCTATTCACTTGTCATCTGAGTGTAAACTAGTTTTACCCAGACATATTCCAATGCAGAATCTATTACAAATAGGACTTTACCACACTGCACTATACTTCTTACTGGTCCAAGCCTACCTGTTAGAAGAATTGGAATTTTGTTGACGAGCAGCAGGGAACTCAAGAACATGTATCTAACAGTGTCAACTGTCGGTACAATCTCCTGGTCCTTGGTTTTGTTCTGCTGTGTATCACCCGACCCAACGCCCATCGTTTCTCCGATGGTGATCACCGCACCCTTCTCGATAAGGGACTGCGTGGTCGGCACCAGAATGTCCCACGGGAGGAAGTTTCCAGAGTCCATATCCACGAAATAGCTGTAGATGGTTCGACTCGATGCTGGTAGTCGCACTCCTAGAATTTGGATGAAATGAACTTTATATCAGATGTGGCACTTGTGCATATTAACCAGTGTACATTAAAAGCAGACTGTCCGAATTTAACATACATGAACTGAAACTGGTTGGGGTTAGAGAAGAGATTGTCTTTCCAATTTGTAGTACTTAACCTGCAATATTAAACGTTAGCACGGCACGAAAAACTGTCTTTCATTTTTGCAATAGAGATCATTACCAAAGAAATTTAATAAAAATTCATGTGCCATTGGCAGATCCAAGAAGGGTGCCAGAGGTGCATACCTCTCCTTGCGGCCCAAAATTTCTTATTTTTGAAGTAGATTTTGTTGATTTTTAAGCAAAAAAAAAGGGTAAAAATTATGGCACCAAGGTTGCCACGCCCTCACAAGAAATCCTGGATCTGCCACTATGTGAATTTGTCATTATGAGTCTGGCAACACTATGTGTGCTTACCAACTGGAGGCTCCACTTCAAACAGCTCATGCACGAAGTTATCAAACTCTGTCGCTATGTCGATCTCCATGACGTCCTTGCCTCCGGTTCTCCTGGAGATTCCTCCGTCATCCTCCATCTCGTCCTGACGTTTGAAATTCCCGCCAAAACTCCAGGTGAAGGCGAAGACGAATATTTTACCCAGGAGAACGTTCAGTGATCCGGGGTTTCTCTGCAGGAAGCACTGTTTCCCTCCTGATACAGTTGATGCTCTGTAAAATATTGAAAAACCTGTGATCAACGACCTCCCTAATTCTACGACCACCTCAATTTTTCGACCAAAGTTTGGTGTAAAGTTTTAATCTTTGCGTAATGAAATTGTCTGTCGAATGACAGAGTATGTGGTCTTTTGCCTAAAACACTGACCATGCTGACACACGCCGTTACGTTCGACTTTTCTGGTTGTCTACATTACGGCCACCTGCCACTTACGACCAAGACTCGTAGAGGAATTGATGTGTTTACAGGTACGGATTACGTACTCGTTTTTCTGTTTCTCCGCTATGGCGGACAGCTCCTTTTCCTTGCGCTTCGCTCTTCGTTTAGATAAACGTTTAGCTGACCTACTGGCTGACCTACTTTCTGCTCTAGAAGAACTTCGTGAAGGACCAGACTCACTGTCTGGTGAACCGACTCTGGTCAAATCTTTGTCTGAAATTTAATAAAAGCAATAAATGACAAATTCATAGCTAATCGTGTAACTGATCAAAAGTGCACAATTTGGGTGCATGTAAGTATGCAAAAATGTGTGTTCATACACACACACGTGTTATCAGTTTCACAAAGATCATTATGCACCCTAAGATAACCACGACAATTAATTTATCCCAACTGTCTTTAAATCGTTAAAACATTGAAAATAAATTAGATATACACGCAGAAAAAAATGTGTAAGGATTATAGAACATCAGCACTCGTTCCATGCTATTATTTTCTAAGTCCATCTTACAAATTTGTTAAAGAATTAAAAAATAAAGTATCGTGACACAAAAATTACTGAAAGTAAAATAAAATAGCCTAAAATTGAAACAGAACAACTGAAAATCTATGTACAATTACAATTTCATATTACAATCGCTGTATTTTACGTATATATCTGATCTCAAAACGCATGCAAAAGCTAAAGCTAATGTTATGTCTATCGGGTTGGTTAGTTACTCTTACGTATGGGACGCAAAAACGCTCTGTAACCCTCGAAATTGATGTACATCTGCTTTCTGTCGGCCTTTATATCTATGTCGTAACGTTAACATTATAAAATTATCAATTGAGCACAATTTTACATTGAAATTGGCAAAATTATCCGGGTTTTGGGTAAAGCTATCTTCAAAACTGAAGGTGTGCATTAGTTAGGGGGTGTGCACAGTTATGGGAAAATATGGTATTTTACTGGACAAAAAGCTCGTAGCAAATTAAGTAATTTTTGAAATTATAAAGTATATTTGTAGAAACAGGGACGCCAAGAGACCCCTCATTTGTCACAAAGAATGGACTACGTTGGTTACTATCAAGGTCCACTTGTGGGGCCACTGATTACCCCTGTTCTGTTACCACCAACTTTAAAAAAGACGAAGTAATAAAACAAATTAATTAATTTTAATTTTAAAAAAAAGGCATCAAGGGGATAGTTTACCTGGGTTTCCAAAGCCACCGTTCTTGGCCATGAAGTCGAAAAAAGCGTTCATGATGTTACACAGACAGTTTATTACGCTCATATCTGGAGTTGGAACCATCAGGTGTTTGTCGTATTGACGCATAAAACCGAAACCCTTGTCCACGGCGTGATCAAACATCGTCTGTAGATGGAGACGTCCACTCTCCGGCAGATCTCTGGGTAAGCGCTGTATCCAGGTCTTGGTAAACGGTTTCCATCCAAGGTCTACTGGATCCTGCGATGGAAAGACATAGGTCATACATTTACCTCCCTACGTAATGCAATAAAAGATAACTGAGCCACTGTAGGAAGCAATAGACAATATTCCCACTGGAAAGTTTTTATTAATATTAAAGTCTTGCGCGGATAATATGCAGAAAAAGGAATATGTCCATCTGTAATATTTGTCAGTCACATCATAATGTTCAGATTGCAAGAAACTCATCTAAGACTGCTGACATAAGGTAAGCCAACGGTTGTGTTTGTTATAAACTCACGACAGTTCATATAACATGCTTATATCTGATCATCAAAACTCAATCTAAACGATCATAGTATTTTGACAGCTGCAGTAGCTGGAGCATAACAAAACACAATTTAAATGATCAGATCACTAACTGCAGACGAAACTGGCAACTGTAACATAGAATACTCACCATGTAAACCATGGCACATCTGCTTATTGTAGCCGGACTCGCTTGCGACAAATCATCCACCTCGAACATCAATCTCATGGACGGCGTGAGTGAAATCCTCTCACCGTTTGCCAAACACAGAATCTTGGAATCATCCAGAACAGTGTTCAGGTTCTCCACCCAGATAGTATCCACAGGGCCATCCAGAATGATCCACTTCCAGTCTACAGGAGTTGCGTCGGCAACGACTTCGGCGCTCACACTTTCTGGTAGTTCCGCTGATTCAGTGTCTTCAACAACATCTGTGGTTGTAGGCACAGGACTTGCAGTGTCTATGGACGATGTGACAGGACTCGCCACCTAGATAAAGGAAATATCAATGGTACAAAAAAGTGTTCATTTGATTATCGCTAAAATCTCGGGACATATTCTTAACATGAAAGAATGGTTGTGTCATGGTTTGACCATTCCACAGCATTTTCCACTGCCCCCTCCTCCCAAAACAAACCCAGAAGTAAGTAGAGATCTTCACCAATATTCTCTTACAATGGTATAGTGTAACAAATGCATGCATATGGTACACGCAATGAATGATTTTGCACAATTTACTGCAGAATTTATCACTGAAAAGTCCAGCAATTTCATGTTTCTTTCGCAAACTCACTGATTCAATAAGTTTTTAAATGCTTAGACCCGATTTACATCTACAAATATACTTCTAACTTACGTGAGAAACACTGGTGGTCGGTTGACTGGAGTCCTCTCCCGGTGATGCAGCAAGTATCTCCCGCGCAAGCCTCCTCGTGGCCGTGGCTATCAGTCCGTCCGTCCACTCAAACGTGTTAGGGTCCGTCTCTCCGTACAGTTCTCCCATAGAGACACACTTGGGATTAATGGTGTACGTCTCAACATGACCCTTCTTGGCTCGATTCTGTAAAATAGATTCAACGTCAATAACTGTATATCCTACAGTTTACATTCATTTCATGAAGGACCTGTCTTCATTTCGCATTTTCCAAAAATAACTGTTTATTAAGACATTTAAACTACTCTAATGTAATTTACACATGTTTCCAAATAAGTAATGATAAATGTGTGAATTATTATGGTTGTCACCAATGTGTTCAGCAAAAGGATGCACAGACAACGGTACAATGACGTCCGATGATGAACAAATGACGTTCCTAATCTTACAATACCAACATTTTCCTGATCACACTTAACTTCGCACACAAGGTCCAATCCACTAACACCAGTTAAACTCATCCACACATTTTCGCTTACCATTTACATTCTTAATTTAAGGAGTAAAGTACATAGGGAGATACACACAGCAGTGCACTTGTAAACAAATTCTGTACACCATTACCATACAGACTGCGTGCAAGTTTAGTTTCAACATTGGGGGATAATTATTTACGTGCCTTTGGTTTTACTGATTTTAAAATTATTTCAGAATCAGTTTTGAAGTTATTTGCCCAGCAATTAAAAAGTAGGATAATGGGAAGGAAAAAATTAGGCAGGGTATAATTTCAAAAAGGTTTTCCAATTTTTTTTTCAGTCAACCTGCTTTGGACTGGCCAACTTTGAAGATAGAGTACCAGAACACAAAAACAAGTTACCAAAAGAAAATTTTGCAGACAGTTTTGAGAACTGATTGAGTAAATGAAGATTGGTGTTGGCATTTTCTGTCAAGAAATATCACGAACTGGGGTTAAAAGGAAAAGTTGCCCATACGTTTAAGTACCGGTACTATACACAATAAAAGTCACCTTTCTCTCGTTCGGCTGTAAAATGGATAACTACAAACATTGTACTAGCAGATCTAGACACAATAAAACGATGGCAATTCTGTTAACATAAACATCTCAGCCATCTAAAGTAACGGTAAAGGCAAAAGTAATTTAGTCTACCAATGACATATCTAGTTGTTAGTCGTTTTATCCATAAATACCATCTACATTTTATTTATTTATTTATTTATTTGGCGACCACCAACACAGTGACCAAGTCAGCAATCATTTTCTGAGGCCACTGGTACCTGTTTTGGACCTCAATATCCTCAAATGACTCATTTCCCTATTTACAACCTACTCACCAGGTAGATACTGTGTCGTTTCATGCCAAGCCTTCCAGGTTCATCATCAGAGTGAAGTGACGGGAGCAACACCAGCGCCCTCTGGAGGACACTTCTGGTTGTTGTCTTGCCACCTCCAGTAGGACCGACCAGCATAACACCGTGGCGCACTAAGATCTGACTGTACAGCTGTTTGACCTTTTCTATCTGACTCGGCCAATGCTGGAAGCCCAAGTCTCGTATCGACATCGAGATAGCTTTCTGTAATTAAAATGTGTGACAGTTAAACTATTAAACGAAAAACAAAATAAATTTAAAATGCATCAAACACCGAAAATAACATTTCAATATAGGGAATAAAGCTCAGGCTGATGCATTGGCGGATCTAGGGGGACACCGCCGGCGCGCGCCCCTCTCTCCTCCCCCCCCCACCCCCAACGGCCCAAATTTTCTTCGTTTTCATGCACTTTCTGCTAAATTTTGGGCGAAAATAGGGGTGGCGCCCCCC
>JBCAUI010529563.1:0-11398 GCA_038406195.1 Haplosyllis anthogorgicola | reverse complement strand
GCTTTTTACTGTGTGCTTCATTTGCTGCATCAGAAGATCTCTAATATTTGTTAACTTTTAAAATATCTCTGGAGAAATATGTACAACCTATGTGCTAAAATATATTTATTCTGTCTTACTCTCGTCGGGTACCGACGGGTTCCATCTAGTAATAATAAAAAATAAAAGTATCGTTTATTTTTGTGTCAACCATATTAATGTGCGGCCAGGCAGGCTTGTCTTTTGAGACACTGTCATATCATCGCAAGGTTCTATTACCCCCCCCCCCCCATAACAGAGCTGGTACTATATATTCAGACTAGCTATACTTGGTTGAACGTCAGGTGGAAGGTACGACTGAGTAATTATCACTCCAGAACTGGGCTGCGGTGGGGCTTAGGCCCACAATATTCCGACTGAGAGACGAAAGCGCTTAACTTCTCAGTCACAACCACCTGCCTATATATTTTTTCTTTTAAATGAATCTAAATGCTTCAAACAAGGTTTGACTGTCTGAAATTGTAAAACGTAAAAGTTGGTTCATGACTAATTCATACATTCGGTGTATGTCCAAATTATGAAAAATTAGTTCACCCGTGACCTGTCATCAACGCGATTTTCACGATTTTTGTCAGATGTGTCGTATCGTTCCACTGCGCTGGTTATGGCACTATAGTAATTATGTGAAATACAATCATATTCCCATGAGTGCAACAATAGTACACGTTGGTTAACATACTTGGGAGTAATTAAATTTTAAACAGAGAAAACATTTCTCTTTGGCAGAATAGATCTCGATTCTTTGCCTCTGGACATTTTCCAACTGGTTCGGCAACACCTTTCAAAAGTATCGTGCGCGATTACGGTAAAAATTTTCTAAAAGTTACCCGAGTTATCAACCTCTGGTGTGGTCGATATATGTTTTTTTTGTGGTTGTGTCATGCCTCGTTAAATTTTCAAATGAATAGATATCACACTACAATTCACTTGTCATTGTTGCATATCGATTTATAATCATTATAATGACAACAGTCTATGCATGGATCAAATCCATATCTCTGTGGTCTGGAAGTAAACAAGGAAGTAACAACTGCTCTTTCTCCCCAGCTCATATGAAACTAGTGCAGTGTCACGCCACTCCAATAGTCCATTCAATAATTAAAATGTTCCTGCCATTGTAGCAAGGTCAACATTTTAACATTCCTGGTGAATTCCTGATTTCGGTCCCTGGTGACTAATGAGTTTGCATTCATTTACCTAGAATTCCTCAGAATTTTCTGGTGCTCTAATTAAAAAGATAAATTGCTCCTTAATTTACACCAAATTCCCGAGCGGCCAACGAACTTGGAAATGATGGACTTCCCACACGCCAGTCAATGACTGTATCTGCTATGTGTTCAGATCTGTTCTTGACTTTGCGGCCTTTGGTATATATTTCGTTTAAAATTTAAATCTATCTTGTATGACTTTGATGGACTTGTGCATGTGGCAAAACGGTAAGAGACAACACACTACAAAGTTTTCCTTTCAAAAGCTTCTCAATACAGTATAAAACCTGCATACCAGATACAGAAGTTGTGTCTGAAGAAATATTGCCAGTTAAACAACAAAGCATTTTTCTGCGTATCAATTTATTTTAAGCCTTCAGGACGCGATGCGGCAAAACAGGACATTAAAAATAGGTCCAGATGGACCTGAGCTCATTTGGCATTATCATAAACTAAGACAATATAAGGCATAATGTTACATAAGTGCAAATAAAGTGTCTGAGATCAAATCTCAAATATGTGATCTTTGAGAAAAACACAAATATGGCTGCCAAACTGGAAATATAGGTGACCTCAATACAATTTTTTACCTAAATAAAGTGGCTATGTAGGTGCATAAGATTGCCAAGTATGAAGTCTGTATCATTAACTGTATGCCCAGGAGTAAGGGTCAAAGAAAAAACAAATATGGCTGCCAATTTAAGAATAAAGGTCACAGCAACATAATTTTTGATAGGCTTTGAGATAGGACATAGGTGCATACGTGTGTAAGATATGAGGTCTCTATGATCAATAGTGTGCTCAGGGTAGCTGAGCACAGACAACGACAAAGACGACAACGCAGGACAACGACGGACGACGGACAATTCATGATTCTATAGGTTCTTTGGCAATTATGCCAAATGAGCCAAAAATCACTTGTTTTGTCATGTGGGGAAAGAAGCAGCCTTGTCTCCTTTCCTGATGGTCTTTCGTTTTGTGTCTCTGTCACCGCGTCCTAGCTCCAACATCATTTCCTACGAACCGCTGCATTTTCCATGCCGTGCATTGGCTGGTTGGCTCAGATGGGGCTAGATTGCAGTGACATACACGATGAAGACGTTTCCTCGGACAGGTACAAATGAATTAATTAAAAGCACTTGTATTTGCGATAAAAAGTATTCAGACAGCTCAAGATAAACATGTGGCAGCTTTTTTGTCATTAACTGTTTAATGATTCCTAACTGTTGCCCGGTAATCTCTAACGCTTGCAAAAAGAAAATCTTTACAGTTTTTACTAGAAGCTACAGTCTACCTGTGCCAATGTAACTGATGTTCATGGGTAAATAGGATTTGCAAATGACAAGATAAAATCAAATGTATTTTGTTAATAAACATGGAGTGGAAATTTACCTAAAAACTATAGAAAGCGGATTCGATTTCTACGTGAGCAACTTCCTTCTTTTCCTCACCTTTCTGAACGAAACTCTGGTTCCCAACAATAAACAACCTACTTAACAATACTCAATTATGATAGCCGTCTGCACTCGGTGAGAATGAGCCTTAACAATAGCATGCAATGCAGCAATGTGTGTGCGGCTCAACTAGCGGTAGTTATACTCGTAAGTTCTTACAAACATGTTTAGGGTCACGTATTTCGGTTTTTGAGTAGTGGAAAAGTTTTAAGAGAGTAAAATGGACGAGTGTTTCCAGAACTGGATGTGTTAAACACAAAACAGTTTTCGCTGTTTTAAGGCAAACTGTTTTGTTCAAACATTCACAAAGAAGAAACCCCCTGGCCGGGGGTCCCACGTCATGCTCTCGGACAGACCACTAAGACTTCAAAATACTCCCAAATGTAAAATTCGACCTTGACCTGGATATTTACCTTGACCTCACACACAAACAATGAAGGCAAAAAGCACAATTTTTGCTGAGCCCTTGAACTTTACCTGATACCAAAAACTTACTTAGATATTGTCATGGTCTACCCAAAGTCAAGGCATTCAAAAGTTGAGGCCCAAACAGCGGGACAGACAGACAAACAGACAGACGGACACGACTGAAAACATTACATACTCGCATACGCGGGATGCAAAAAAGAAAGGAGACAGGTTGCATTAGTATTGATTATTTATAATTCTCATTTAATATTAATTGTTTGTTTACTTCACCCAGCGTTTGGGAAGCTCATCAAGTAAATAAAATTCCCGTGGTTTAGACCAATCAAATAAGCAAATTCTTCCGTTTCCCGTGCAAATTATTAAAAGAAAACGGACAGAATTCATACCTTGTTTAATTCGCGGAGCTTGTTGACTCTTAACGTGTAATAAATCCACTTTCCTCGTATGAAACAATGCGTTTAATTTATGAGAATTTTATTTAGAACGATTTCCCCGAAAGGTTTGCCTGTGGTAAGGAGTCAATGTAAATATATAGATTTGTGGCATGTTTTACGTGGGCTCAGTGAAACCTGCTTCATTGACAACTCCATCATTAAAACTATTAATCTTTACAAATCTGCTCTACGAGTTCTACATGTAGGCTTTAGCAAAGGTCATTGATCACACTCTGGTCCACAGCTCATTGTGCCTCGCATGGCACAATGCAGAACACGTGCACAACACTGGCAAACAGAATTAAATTGTCAATTTTAAAATAACATGTTCTTAATCTAGTACTACCGAAGATCAGTTTGCAAGATCGTATAAGGGTAATCCTGTTAACATACTAAAATCTGTTGAGAGGAGCAATTATTTTTATTTTATTTCAATGTAAGTGCGCAGTTCGACAATTTAATGTGGCAGAAGTTCCATCATCAACATATTTATACATGGAGTGTACACATAAGCTTGAGGATACTTGCAATAGTTTTTCTATTACATAAGTTTTAAAGCATTTTCTCCAACTTTTCTGTTAACCAAATCAAGATTAACCTTAATTCACTGCATCTCTTTGAAATGGGAAAAGCCATTAGGATCACGGTGACATCTGAATTACAACTCCAGTTCAACTGATCAGACATGATTATTGATTTATGTAATGCGGGACTACGATAAATATTTTCAGGATTGCTGTGCATTGATTACCAGTTGATCAAAATGAACTGACCCCAAAATATAGAACGTTTACAAAAACTAACAAAGGCAGTGCTGCTATCAATCATGTATCCATGACCTTGGACTTAATTTATTAATTCAGCTATTCTGGATCAAACCTTCGCAACTGTGACGGAACGTGTCATGACATTAGGGGTCAGAATATAGTTACGTTACAGTGATGGATCCATACAGGTGTCTGGATTTAATACAGGTCTTCAATTTTCCTTCCCTTTTCGAGGAAATAATGAAGCACAAAAAGTCCTCCGATTAGCTGCCTCGCGAGCGAAGAATACAACTGTAATTTCTAGCTAAAAAGTATTGAGTATTACCTTTATACTGTCCAGTGGATATCCTACGGCTTTTAGGTCGTCCACTGTAAACTGGATGCCGGATGGACTGAAGTACACAATGTACTCTGGAATACCCTGTAAAGAACGAATAAGTACATTATTTACGATCTCATGTACAGGGTGAATAAATTAAACATAGGCGTTTAGCGTGGAACAATTACTGTGAACTATTGAATACAATATTAAGAGTGTCTAGTGTCAACATGACATTCATGAAATGAACCACCACAATGAAAATGTCTTCTTTAAAATGAATAAACACTTAAGTCATTACCTGTTCCTTGAGAAGGATCTCAAGATTTTTCGATATGTCCTGACTAGCTTCTGTTTCGTACACCGTTATAGCTTCAAATGGAATTCCTACAAAATGAAAAAGATAAATATGAATAACGTTTCATAGTTAAATCAACGTTAAAACATATACGTTGTCTCAAACAGCGGACAAGCCAAATTCATTGTTCACCTTTATGACAGTTGGGCCTCATCTGGACCACAAGGTGTCACGCGGTGAGATGCTAGCCAGTCTGGCCCGACACCCGGCCAAATTATGAATGACTGTCAGAACAATGCTCTGGACTGAAGTTATGTTTCTTCATCTCGCTACTTGTGCTTTTATAATCAACTTACCAGTTAGCATCCATGCGAGTAACTGAAAGGATGCACTGCGTTCAAAATATATAACAAGCCGCACCTGAATTGCCATAAAAGGAACAAGATTTCTTTATCATCACTTCTAATCACTTTAAGCTTTTACATTTTAACTTTTCCGTAGCAGGTTGATACACAGTCACATGCGACAGTATGTCTTTACCTACGCGTGTACCTTGTGACCTTGGTCTCAGCCTGGTTTAAGGATTCATCAATAAAACTTTCAGAGAAGTAAAAGAATGATACTAAATTTCAGTTTCCAGTCACGCTACGTGTACAAAGCATTACGCCATAGGCTAACTGTAACCACAAAGCACCAAGTGTGATAATACTGCAATTGAGGCAAATTACTAACTTTTTTCCATAATTTCATTACTTTGCAAATCAATGTTGCCTGCTTTTTCTGTGAAACCGACCTTGAAAATATATTTTATTGAAAGATTGTTAAAATCTTCGCCATTATCATTAAATACAATAAGAAAGAGTTATTTTACAAAATCAATTCGCAGTTGGCGAAAACTTAGTTCGTAAAGGACCCAATCCATAAATTGGTGGCTCGGATTTCAATGGAATCCATCGGCCTCGCGTAAAATTTTTATCCTTCTACATCTGAAGCATTTAGCCTAGTACAGGATTTGGGTGGTGGGGTGCGTTTTATTCATTTTTAATCAAAGTACCATTTGACTGTTCTTCATATAAAGCGCAAGCGTGTACATAACAAGCCCACTGTCAGACATCGGTGAAGAAATGCCTGCGGATAAATCCTTTCATTATTGCTAAGATGCAATTGGAAGTTTTCGCACGATCACAGTGTAGCTTTCTGTGACACTTTTTTAACTTTGAAGGGATCAAATTTCTTTATTTTCATTTAACGATTTTGGTCCTACTTTACCATCTCAATAGGTACATTACTTTCCAGACAGGAGAGGCAGATCCATGATATGGGCTTAATCCGGGGCATCTAAAAATTTCTGTCTGTCACCGCACATTTGTTCCAATTTTGGTACAGAGTAAAGCGTGAAAATATGCAGTGGCCTTTTTCATGATGGTAGAAAACTGTCCGTATTTTTAGTCCTTTATTTTCTTAAGTAGACTGCATAAAATATTAATAATTTTTGTACAACTTTTAGGTACCCTGGATAAGGTAAAGTAAATTGAGGGAAATTATTTATTAATGTACAACTATATATTGCCCCGAGAGATCCGTCCAAATTATCAATGTGTACTAACATTAATGGACACCTTAGTAAGATTCAATGTGATTAATCACCTCTAACATTTCCTATGACAATGAAGCTAATAAACTACTAAATAAGGTACTGTAAGTGCACCAACATAACAATATTTTGGTTACAATGTACTGAACTAATTATGACCAAATAATAGATAAAGAACACTGAAGATTTCCCCTCGATTTGTACGAAAAAGACAACGAGACCTGTTCTAGCAACTGAAACTCGCAACTTTTTACCACGTAGCTTTTTTTTCGCTGTTGATTTTCTCGACTGAAAAACGTCCCCCAGCCTATGATGATTCGTAAGCATTTTTTATTGCCGTCCCGGGAATTGAATCGCACGGTATATTGATCAGCCATTAGAGTCACAAAGTATGGCCTAATTCACTGTCGAGGAAGTGCAACAATGGCCTTGGAGGAAGTAGACTGAGGAAGTGATATCTGATATGTATCGTAATAACAATGCTTATTTCTGACCGCAGAATTCAATCAAACGATTTTATTTTTCTTTTCATATTGCCACCCAAATATATTTGATCAAAGGATTCTGCCAATTATTTGAATTACATTGCACTGTCACTGTCAGTGCGGCGATCGGGGGAAAAATTAACTTAGTCCTTCTACAGCGACGATATTCATCAACGCAATAAAAGGTGCCAATATTTTAACCTGTGTGACACATTTCACCTGCTATTTCTTTTTTCTTCCTTCCTATTTGTTTTGGTTTTGTTTGTTTGTTTGTTTGTTTGTTTTTTCTTTGCTTTTTGTTTCTTTGGAAATCCAGATTTCAAAGTGCGGCGGGAAAAGTAATTTAAACAATTAAATAAAAAAAAATAAACTGTACTGTGAAAAAGAAAAATCTTTGATTTTAATCACGCATGTAGTAAACAATTTTATCATGGCAAAAATAAGGAAACTTGACAGTACTCTTCTAAAGTTAAGTCGTCCTGGACATTTAGTGTAACCGCCCGAAAATGTTTTTAGTAGCATACGTTAGTTATACATTTTGGCGTAATTAATGATTAAAATAATGTTTCATTTTTCAAAAGACAATGATCTTTTTTCTGTCACCAAAACTATTTCAAAGGTATATCTAGGCACATATTAGATGACGATACACCAACTGTGCGTCTTAGTGCACTACCGGGAGTTAATGACCTCGCACGAGAAAAAACCGCTTTGGCCATGACTTGGGGACAAAAAGAAATCTTGGAAGAATTACTGTCTGAAATGTGGTTTATTGACAAGATAATATTTCGCACCTGAGACGTCCTGGAATCTTCGTCTTATCACACACCTCATTCAAATTCTGACATAAAACATTTTCCTGTCGCACATTTTTCCTCGATTGAAGTGTGTCCTTGACACGATTAAAAACATAATTCAATCAGGATTTTCTAAGGAAATGTGATAATTCAATAAAAGCAATGAGTTTCAGTGACATAGCTTGGTTAACGCTTCCCGCCATGGTGCCAAATTAAGGGCGTCCGGAAATGACGCAATACATGCAGTGCGTGCGTAATGACATTTACTAGATGTATAAAACAAGACGCATGAGGGTAGTGCATCCAGAAGGAATTTATTAGTCAGAGGGAGCACATCGTTATCTATTTCTAGTTGCCTCAGGTAAATATATATCCTTTAGTATTAAATTATAGCACAGTAATACAATTAAATCAGCAAGTAAAAAGGGTGGTTATCAATTGCAAAATAGTGGTATCAGTAACGTACATGTATTTAATTAATCTGCAAAATGACTGTCTACTATAACAATATGATTTCTATGATGTTATAGGGTTCTACTCCAGAGTTTTACTCCTAGATCTGTATTTTGCAATGAGCTAAATGACAATAAATATGCATCTATATCTACACATCACTACTTGCATCTCCTCTTTGTCCTAGTGCGTTAATACCCATATTCAGTCGTCGCGAATCATACACATGCCGGATCGACGCCTGACAATAGTTTGAGGCGAAAATAACACAGATTTAATTTTATAAATTCTGTAAGTGAAGGGTAAAGACATTATTGTAACTACATGAAAGGACATGAAAGAAGTTGAATCACAGATGCCATTCTTGTTCATACAAATGGCTGTTGATGTTGTATTAATTTGACCTCTTGTGGCAGCTTACATTGATTGAGGAAAAAGCCTATTCGAACGTGTTGCAAAGAAAGAACACATGCCACCATAGTGTTCTTGGTAAACCATATTGTTCTTTGACAGGGCAGCTGAGCGAAAGTTCTTTCGTCTGTTTCTTTACAGTGCGCTGATCTTTACTTTTACATTAAGGTACTCAACAATCAGAATGTTTTCCTAACGCACAGTCGTTAACGCATCTACGTAACGGTGTAATGTTAGGCCAATGAGGCAAACGGTAAGACAGTGGTTTTAAAATGTAAATGCTCACGCGTAAAGAGTTCACTTTGTCATTAGATTATTCATCTTAAAGCTTACCGAAACCGGGAAAGTTGTATATGAAAATGTTGGTGTTCACAAAATTCCGATAGGATTAATAAACACATCAATCTAACTTTTTAAAATGGTTTCACAAATTAGTCTTTCTGGACACAAAATTTTGCGAAATTTTGTAAATGTGTAAGTCTCCACAATTGATACAAATTTCAGAATTATGTTAAAATCTAAATGATCAAATATTGTATCCTTACTTTTAAAATGATTTTATCCGTGTTAGTGACTGACATGTTTATGGCGACAACTGAGATCAGAGGATAAAATTCAGTTTGTAACAATAGCACATCAAAAGCACGGGTTGAAATTGTAATGCTCTCTCTTATATCCATGCGTTGATAGAAATTTCAGGAGCTGCATTTGCAGAAAGGTCTATAAGGGACCTCATAAGCAAAGTCGCTTAGAAAAAAATTCCATTACTTGTCTTAGAAGCAACAATGCATTGTAGCTGCAAATGTGATCTTAGGCTGTCCTTTTTACAATTTACCGCTCGCTGAACATCTGAAGATATGGAGGAAATCCTTTGTAAGCTGGAAATGCCAAGTTGTGATAAAAAAAATTGCCGCCTGATAACGTCACATCACAGACACCTTCACTTACAAGGAACACAGACAAATATTCAGTGGCTCCGATGTGAACAAACTTTTCATTTTGTATTCTTTTTATTGCTTTTCTCATAGTCGCAGGCGTGATCAGGTAAAAATTGGATTGACGTTGATATTGTTTTCCCATACTTTTTTCATCAATTAGTCAACTGAAAGCATTGTAAAAGAGGTTTATTAATCTGTTACAAAAGGATGACATTCTCAAAGGATCAGATGTACCTGTGTTAAGGGCCATGACAATCGTAATTGGCCAAAATAATGTAAACATAATTCTCTGTACTTGGCATGAATTACATTTAATTGGAGCCTGGATGGAAACGTTAACATCTTTCTAAAAGGGAAATGATATTACAGCGCTTATGCATGACTTTGTGCTGATATTAGATCTATACAAACTAAAGGCAAAAAGACATAGAAATGTTTTGAACTTTTATGCTCACACATAATTACATCTTTGGCAGAATAAAACAGAAATAAGTCTACAGTGTACACGATAACTTTTTCATTACAAAACTTTACAACTCAACAAAGAATAACTTGGTAGACATAATGTGTATCTAGTTTCTTCCATAAACAGAACTGTTGCAAAACGTTTGATTACAAAGCACTGCAGACAAAGTTATCGTGAGAAATTTGTATGCTTTGCCATTCGTGTGTGTAAAAAAGACTAACAAAGACGCCACATTTATTATTGTCTGAGTCATTGTCTCCTTGGAATCTTAATTTTTCGTAGCTCTTCCTGGTAAATCTTTACTTTTAGATTTTTAGATAAATCATTTAGCAATAGACCATGACATCATTGTCGTTCGTTGTGTTCATTATTTTTGAAAAAATAAAAGCTCTTATTCAAATAAAGTACTGAGCCCGCCAACTAAGTCAGTTCTTCGTAAGTTTGCTCTTAGAAAAGTCAGCACATTAATCCTGAAACTTTAGCTGTTATTGGTTAACTTGTTTGTTGTCAGAGTAATCAGTGGTTAATGAAAGAAAAGATCAAAGTTGAAATATTCTTTACGGTTCCTACTATCTATTTCTGTTTCTAATTTGGTAAAAGGTAGATAACGCCAGCAAGAGGGCTTTCACGTTTTCCTTTTAGACATAAAGTTGTCAATCGATTGTGCTTGCTTTTAACAAGTACTGTTGGGTTTTACACAGAAAATTTTTTGGTGACATGATAGTAATTACTTTCTATCTTTTTGTGGAAACGTACGCCGCGTAGAAATAATCTAATTATTCTGAAATAACATGCGGATTTTTGCTTTGTTAATGCTAAATGCCAGAAAATATCGACTAGTACAGTAAGCAATGCAGTCTTCTTACGTGAATGCGGTATTTGTAATTTTTAATTTTGCTAGAATATTCGAAGTTTACGAGTAATTTATTAACAGTTTTTGAAACGTTTTCCAAAAGACGTTTGGGAGCGATAATTTTCCCAAACACTTTCATTGGAAATCTGGTCGGCGCTTTTTTTCATTGTTAATATTTGTGTGACTTATACATACTTCAAACGCGTCGTGAATTGAGTTGCTAGCTGCAATTCCGGCTTGATACTCGGGATGCTCAGCCAGTTCCTCCAAACTGTTGTTGTACGTAATTTTCCGTGTCGTCAGACTTTTGTAAAAGATTCCAAAAGCAACGGGCAGATAAACCTCCCTATTGCACCTAGAAGTGGTCAGTAATAGACTGATTGATGGATGAGAATCTATCCACTTGATGTACTCAGCTGTTAGATTCATAAATCATAACTGTTACCTTGGCTT
>JBCAUI010529552.1:0-11399 GCA_038406195.1 Haplosyllis anthogorgicola | reverse complement strand
CTTCTCTGCCTTGGCAGACTGGTCTCCAAAGCCGACAATGTCATGTACACCACTGCACATACATTTAGTTGGTCACAACTACACTGAATGACATTAAATGCACTATTTACATTGGAACAAACAGGTAACATACATAATTATTACAGGCGTATTAATTTACAGTGGTACACAATTATACTGACATTGGTTTACAAGCCGGGGGCCAGTTGTACTACCAGACCACAAACAATATAACAAATGCAGACGTTTCCAAATAAATACATGTAAAACGATCGGTCCTGTTCCTGTTCTCGGATTTCAGTACTATCCTCACTCTGCACTGCTGGGTCCCCAGGTGTGGCTGGTGGAGCATTTCTGGACTGGTTATGCCGAGTCTCCAGTTTCCATTCTTCCCCTCTTCTTCGCATTCGGTGAACCCACATCAGTGGTAACTGGGGGTCCACCACAACAAAGCTGGAAGTTGTGACTTGATGGATTGTCCATCATCTATAACCACAAAACTGGAGGCTATGGATCCCGCATCCTCCTTCAGCAGCTCAGTCTCGTCATAATCCAGGTCCTCGTCTACTATCGGTGGATGTGCCCCCCACATATCTGGGATACCGGGAGGCCGGGGCATGATCTCAGTCAGGGCTGACAATCTCATCTGGTCAACTGTATCCTCAGCTGTGCGATGGGTCAAGGAGGCTGTCTGGATTACTTGTCTGACTAACATTGCTGCCACCTTGTGGAGTTGTAATGGTTCATGAGCAGGAACTGGTGTGGGTGATAGAACTTGCGTAGAAACATTGTTCAGTGGGTTGGTTGGTTTGAAACCCGGAAGGGTCGTCCCCAGACTGGGTTCTAGGAATGGGAACACCCCATCATTGGGATGTTCTCCCATCGCCACTGGGGCCAGCTCCCCGCCCATGGCAGTATCCACAGTCGTATCCACGAGGGTGTCTTCCCAGTCAAATATGGCCAGGGGCCCTGCAGTTGTTCCAGACTGTTCAAGATTCAGTGATTCACTTGCCGCCAGTTGTAAGGCACCTGGTGTCAGAGCTCTGGAAGACGAGGGGCATATGTCCAGCCGCTTGCCCCGGCCTTTGCTGGTAGGTTGCACTTCCTCTCCCAGGCATTGGAATGCTGAGTCGCAGCCTAGTATGCTGGGGACTGGTGCCTCAACGGTTGATTCTGCCAACTTGTTCTTGTCTCACCTCTCCCAGCTCTTGGATGAACAATGCTCCCATATAACAGCCCAAACAGTTCGTCCGAGAGCCAAGTCAGCTCATCTCTAATCGGGAGAGGGTCCTGATGACTTGGTTTCAGGCATCTTTGTTCCTCCATGCATTCAACAAACAGCGGGTAGCCTATGTCCAAAAAGACGTTCAAGCACATTTTGAACTCTATAATGCTGCTCGAGAGATGATCCTTGTCCCCTGTGTTAGTGTACTGTCTCACGGAGCAGGTGCCAGTGCAGTCGGCCGCATAGAGGAGAGCTCCCCATATGCCCAGTCAGTCCTTCACCCACACCCGGTAATCTTCTCTACTTGTTGCCCCACCATCATAGTAGCATGCCAGGAGAAACTCATGGACCCTTAGGTGCAGTGGCTCTGGGATGCAAAAGGCTGTACTGCATCTGTGATGGCAATAGGCAGTGGTCAGCATCTGCCAGCTCATGTCCATATGTGCACTCAGCTGGGGAAATTTGTTGAGGCACACGCTTTGGAGGTCGCTGGCCCAGCCCGGAGCTGGGAGTTCATCTAGTCCACAGACTCCAGCGTATGCTCTGATGAAGTCTCCGGGGTAGTCTACTTTGTCGGATTTGGGAAGCAGGTCACACATTCTTCAGTCTTGTCTTTGTTGCGGGAGTGTCGATCACGATCTCGGTGGGAAGCTGCAAGCACGGGACACTGTGACAGTAACCATCCCATCCCAGTGAGTGTCAGACAGGGCCCGCACATCATCTCAGCAGTGAATCTGCAGGGCTGATACTAGTCATGGTGCTCTTTATTTTAGGACTGCCAAAACGGATGCCGCAACTGTCACAGTTCTCTGGTGTGGGGATGCCCACTCTGGCAGGTGTCGGATTTGGGATGCCTACCTGTCTGTGGACCAGCCGGGTAGCAAAAGTAGTCTTCTTCGGGTGTGTGCAGTCTCGGTTTCGTAATTCCTCAGGCAGGAGGCTAAGCAGCCGCTGGGCAGTTCTGACAATATCCTCCTCCATCAAGCAGTCAGGGTCCAGTGTGGGCAATGTGTGGATGAGCCTGCACAGAGCATCTCTGATGGTGGTAGTTTCTGGCCTGTAGCCATCGTACTTCAGGATCTGATCAACATTACCGAAGAGCCCTATGGGGAGGCAACTTAGTTCTTCGGTCATCAGTTCAGGGGTCCGGTGTTCAACCCAACACATGTCCTCACCCTGGGCCCCACAGGGGTGGGCACTCAGGTACATCTGGGCTAGGATGGAGGGGTTGATGAGAGACTCACAACCCCGGTTCAGGAACTGGCCACAGCCGCCACTCGGAGGAACGGATGGATCCTTTCTTTTCAAAAAATCCCAGAACCCAACAGCCAGCTGCCCTGTCAGCTCATTTTCACATGCCCAAGCATCCAGCCTACCCTGCAGTCTTTCCTCAGCAATGAGATCAGGGGCAGTGACCTTGGTCACATTCGCATCCACATCGGTTACATATCCCACTCTGTGACTTCCCTGAAGCATGTACGCATAATACAGTCAGATGACGGTGAGCCTCTCTTCATCAGTGGTGGCCCAGGACCATTTGGTCCACATGCTCCACATAGCGGCTGGCAGGCCTGGTCTCATGTTGTCAATGTGATGGTCAAACAGCTGGAGTTTCCTGTCCTCCTTCCACCATTTGAACCCAATACTCTTCCTGACGTGTTCATCAGCCTCCAATGTTTCATCATTTGCCAGGTCGTGGGCTGTGTTTTTTCGAATGACGGTTTTCTCTGAAATGGAGGGCGTCAGCCAGTATGATCATTTGTGAGCTTTCATCATCCACTGTTGCTGCCACCGCCAGTACCTTCTCCACAAAGAGGTCGATGGCTTCATTGTCCGATGGCTTCGTGCACGGGGTGAGGCTATCAAAGCTATCCAGCACCCTCTGTTACAACACAGCACTGAAAAGAAACAGCTGACATATTACTTAGTCAACTACTCCCAGGTCATGGGCCTAGAAGTGACGTTCCCTCCCCTATCTTGGTTAGTTTCTCTTTAAGGGGTTGGGTCAGTTAGGCGGGGATTGCTGGTCAGGGCCGCTGGTCAGGGGCCGCTGGTCAGGGGCCACTGGTTGGGTGATGGGGGCTGTACCCCTACACCCTGCAGGGCCTGGCCCATATCGCTCTTCAGGTACAAGGTCCATATGGACCCGCCAGGGCCATCCTCCGACTTACTCACATGAAGGTGTCTTCTGGGTCGTCCGTTGAATCCATTCTCAGAGGTGTTGCTTCCTTGACACCTCAGTCACAAATGAGCTGGGAATCCCCAGGGGATTCCTTTTATAGGACTCATGATGTCATTCGTGATGTCACTCACTCAGCCTCGTTTCGGATTTACTCTTCAGAGGGAAACCCCACTGAGCTGCTTCATTTTGACAGATGGATCTGGTGCAAGAACATGACCAAATTCTCTTCTGAGAGTGAGTATCTACCCTTGACCTTGCCCTCTGGGGTCTGTGGGTCTCCCACAGGGCATGCCCTTCCACCGCAGGGGACCAACATGGGCTGGCCCATGGTGGCAACCCCCGCTCACCAGCCAGTGGCCAGTGGCCCTTCATGGTTTTACTTGGGATTTTCCTGGTTTTCCTTTGGGGCACCCACATCTGTCATTCCCCGCTGTCCAGCGGGGGCTGTACCCTCAATGCCAATCTCCCCCAGGTTTGCCTTGCATGGGGTCGCATTCTTTCAATTTCTTGTACATCAGTTCCCCCTCCTACAGGGGTCAGGGCTCATCTGCTCCCCCAGTTTAACCTTGTCCATTCTTTCAGGACACAGAAGATTTCGTGGTAGTGCCGGACGTTGTACATTCTCAGGAAACTCTCGACACTCTTCTAGACGGCAGCGCCATTCTGGATTTTTCCACTGGCGAGCCGTTATCACCACAATCTCAGGAAATCATCAGGGCGACCTCCATCTTAGAACTTTTGATGTCTGGCTCTTGAACAGTGCGTGGCACACAGGCCACCACCAGTCATCCCAATGGCGAGGCCACCAATGCTCTCAGGAAATGACAACGAGCTATCAGACAGAACCTGCAGCTGATGACTGTGGATAACGCCGCCGACTGGGCCCAACTCCACATGTTGCCAACCATCCCCGGGATGGAGTTGGAGGTATGGTCGAGGTCAGTCCTCAAGGACCTCATCAATTTGGGTTACTTTGGCTGCTACACAGAGAGGAGAGGGAAGTATGGTGAGTACAAGCCTCCTGACAGATTCACACCCATTAAGCAGCTTGCACTGCTGTTTCCCAAACCACCACATTGCACCTGTGCCAAAACAAAGTTTGGTACCCCCGCTGGGGCCTCCATACAACACTGTCAGGGACAGACATTAGTCCAATGTCCCCAGTGCCTGAGCCTTTCCCCCACAAAAATATGGTGCCACCTGGCACCAGCATCAGTCATCTCACATGATTCTTAGGTATTTTGTGTGCACCAGCCCCCTCCGTCTTAGGAGAATTATTTATATCAGATGTGGGAGGGTAGGGGTAGACCTGAGGACCCCCATCTAGATGACTAGCATTCCAGTTGCAGTCCTGACTAACAGGTGTGAATTTTTGGATTTTAATCCACATCCCCATCAGCCATGCATTCCAGGACATGGTCAGGACAACATTGACTGGCCAGGCCAGAAGCTGGGTCTGTGGGGACTGGTTCTATCTGTACAGTGAATGCCCCAACCCTCATCCACATTCCATCTTGATGTCTGCCGAGAATCCACTCCTGAGGTGCTACGCTGGAAGTCCCAGGAACCAGGGCACTCCCACTAGTCTCATGTGGCTTCACTTGCTCATCCTTCTCTGGATAGTTCACCCCGGGGTTTGTGGCTACAGTGACTGCCACAAACAGTGATGTTTCCACTCAGTGGAACAGCATCACTTTCCCTCTTAGGAGAGAGAAACAAGACAGTTTCAGTGAGCCATTTTCACATTACCAGCTGCATCCTTTATACAGTATGTGGGGATACCACCCATGAGTTGGCCGTCCACCACATATGGGGTACCACCCCACCTATCCTTAATCTTCTGCTTCCCAGTGAAGGCATCTGTCTGCAGTAAGAGCACATCACTGGGCCTAAGTACGGTAGCTCCTGTATTTTTGTCATAAAGCTGTTTCTGTTGCTCAGCCTCTCCAGCCTGCATTGCTCAAGCTTCATTGAAAGCAACCTTCAGGTGCTCTTGGATGGTGGCGACCTACTCCGGTACATGCCTGGGCTCCAAACTCCCTCTGACCATCAAGAAGTAGAAGTCCAGTGAGAGCCTCGGCCTATGGCCGAACATCAGGAAGAATGGGCTGTACCCCGTGATTTCTGAATGGGTAGCATTATATGCCTGAACTACCTCCACCAGATGATCCATCAAGTCCAGCTTCTTCTCTGAGTCCAGTTTGCCAATCATCCGCATCAATGTCTGGTGCATACGCTCCACCTGCCCATTCATCTGGGTGTGATATGAGCTGGTCCTACACTGTTGGACTCCCAGCATATGGCATAGCTCTGTCATGATGGACCCAGTAAAGCATGGCTCCTGCTTGCTCAAAAGGCAGGCCAGGAGCCGAAGAGTGCTATCACATACTTGTACAGTACCTCAGCCATGGTTTGGGCTTTCTGGTCCTTTGTCGTGAAGGCCAGCACATAGCGTGTGAAATGGTCTGTAAAGACCAAAAAGTCAAAAACTTGGGTTGTTGGCTGAGCGGCACCAGCTGCTCGATACTCATAAAGTCAACATGGAGCAATTCCATGGGAGCTGTCACTATGATTGGGTTCATAGATGCCTGCACACTTCAAGCCTCAAACTTCAAACATTGTTGGCACCCCCTTATGGCCTCTTTCATTTGGGCAGCCAGCCCAGGCCAACAGAAATGCTCCCAGAGCAAGGACATTGTCCAGTCTCGCCCCTGGTGTCCCGCATACCTATGACAACCATCTATCACCCATTGACAATGGGTGCACAGCATGACAAAAAGGATCCAGGGTTTAGTGGATCCCCTGGGCTGGCGAGTCACATACAGGCATCCATTTTGGAGACAGAGGTTCTCCCTCTGACAATTCAAGGCCTGGCCTTCGGGTATCCGCTTCAGGTCCCAATGCCTTCAGTAGAGTATTAGGTTTTCCTGCCCAGACCCACTCAACAGCCTTGTTGAGCAGTGGATCTTCCCTCTGAGCTTCTGGCCAGTTGGTTGACTCCACTGGACAGTCCTTGGCCATTCAGACTTTGGGGGTCAAGGGCTTTGCAGCCTCTCCCCCTTCTTCACCCTTTTCCTTTGGGGGTGAGGTTAGGCCATCAGAGAATGTTTCCACTCTCTCTCTGGCTCCCCAGCATGGCACCATCCAGGAGACTACATACTCCCTCAGCATCTATCACCAGTCTCCCCCTCCAGGGAGGGTGTCCTCACATTCTCCTCAGCCTCCATCTCCTCTGGGGTCAGATGACCCTCTTCCTCCAGCCAACTCAATGCATCTGCAAAGGGGTTGTGTTTCCCTTTGATGTACTCCAATGAGAAATTGTAACTGGCCAAGGTGCCAACCCATCAGTGCCCCATGGCATCGAGGTTAGAATTGACATGACATAGGTCAGTGGGTTGTTGTCCATCTTAACTACAAATGATGCATGCAGCAGATACTCCTTGAAGTGCTTCATAATGGCCCACAGCAATGCAAGAAATTTTAGCTAACTCGAGTGGTAATTCTTCTTATGCTTGTGGAGGGTCCTGCTGCTATAGGCCATGGGGTGGAACTTTCTCTGGGCATCTGCCTGCTGTAGGGTGGCCCCAAGGCCTATGCTGGAGGCCTCTGTGTGCAGTACAAAGGGTTTGTCAAACTAGGCCAGCTGGAGTACTGGCTCTGAGACCAATGCATCCTTCAGCTTCTGGAAAGCAGCCCTCACTTTCTGTGACAATGCCACCTTCTCCTTCTTCTTGTTGGCCCCATCCCCAGACAGGTAATCCATCAGAGGGCAGGTGATCTTGGAGAAGTCAGGTATGAACCTCCAGTAGTGTCCAGTGAGGTTAGTGAAGGATCCACTGTGTACATATCAGATCCCAGTGTACATATCAGGTTCCTGGACCTCTTTGATGCCTTCACATTCTCCTTACTGGGGCATATGCCATCAAGTGAGATGTGATGTGCCAGATAGATGATCTCAGACTGGAAAAACTTGCACTTGGAGGGCTTGAGGCACAGCCCATGCATCTGAAGTCATTCAAACACAGCCCGCAGCCTCATCAGATGGTCAGCCTCGGTGTCCGAGTAGATGATCATGTCATCCAAATAAATTAGGCAGAACATGAGATTTAATTCTCCTAGGACATTTTGCATGCACCTTTGAAAGGTGGCGGGTGTGTTACAGAGGTCGAAGGGCATCCTCCGGCACTTGAAAAAGTTACTGACTGTGAATGCCGTGTACTTCCTTGACCCTGGACTCATTGGTATCTGCCAGAATCCAGATAGGAAGTTGACACTGGAGAAATGCTGAGCCCCCAACAAGTTGTCCAAGGTCTCCTGGATTCGAGGTAGGGGGTATGAATCTTTTCGGGTGTGATCATTCAGGTTCCAGAAGTTGATGCAGAACTTCAGGCTCCCATCCTTCTTCCAAACCAAAACCACAGTGTTGCTACATGGGCTGTCACTGAGTGCAATGGCCCCAGCCTCTTGCATCACCTTCAAATGTTCCCACACCTCCTCCACCAGGTGGGGAGGTATCTGGCAAAACCACTCTTTGATGGGCATTTCATCATCAACAGAGATCTCATGCTGGGCTGCGGACATGCTCCGTGGAGTCCAGAGTGAATATGTCTGAGAACTCATGTAGCAAGGTCTTTGCCTTAGCCTGTAGCTTCTCAGGCCAGGTCTCAAGCCCAGATAGGTCCAACATTTCCAGGACCTTATCCTTACATTCTTCTTCCATCATGGTAGAGTCTGACAGGCCAGGTTTAATCCCAAGCTCCTTGTCCAGCTGGGTGATCATCCCAGGCAGGACATAGTTCTCTGGTACTTCATTGGCTGCCAAGATGGTGGCCAGCAGAGCCTTGGCCTTGATGACTTGGGGGTCAGCTGTCATGTTCTCAAGGATCACTTGGACTCGGTGTGAGTTTCACTTCAAGAACTGATAAGATGACAAGAGCTTCACCCCCAGCGGGAGGTGACCTTCCTGTGGTAACAGTTCTGTGATCATGACCCACAGCTGCCCCCCAGGCACTTTTCAGTTCACCTTCCCCCAGATAGCGATCCATCTGAAGGGAGGTAAAGTGATGTCAGCTCATGCCCAAACTGTCTCCTCATACTCCATAGGATCCTTTTTCATCTTGTCTATTTCATCCTCTGTGGGGGCATCTGAGGTCTCTGGATTGGCCAGCAGGTCTGCTGTCTGCTGGAGGACAGTCTTGCCCTTCTGCTGCTTGGCTAGAGCTCTCCACACTAGGACCCACCAGGTCTGCAGCAAGGAACCCACGCGGGCTTTGGCCCATGGCACAGTGAGCTTATTGATTTTGCTTTTGTGGATGACCTGCACAACCCAATCCAGAGTGGGGGTTCCTAGTAAGACCGGGATGCAGTGGGTGAAGTCAGTATCACTTTGTAAGACTAGGGCCACCATGTCCTCATCATAGCCAGCAACTCCCTCTACCTGCACTTGGATCATGACATAGCCAATCACGTCAAACTTAGATTCCCCAATTCCCTTTATTGGAGACTCCCCTTGGTGCAGTAGGTCAGTTGGTGGGTGTGCTGCCAGGTTTTGGGATGCTGCATACCTGGGGTAATCAGGTTGACTGTGGCTCTGGTGTCCAGCACTGCAAAACAGGATTCACCATCAACTTGTATCTGGTCAATGTTGTCCATACCATCAACCATCCTATGGCCTCTTTGTTAACATATGGAGTCTTACCCTGATGCCATTTCAGTTTTGGCTGAGACTCCCAGCCCTGTCCTCCATTGGCTTGGGGGTGTTCTGCTGCTGAAGGGCCCGCACACCCTTCTTGCCTCATTTAAATAGTTCTTCCTGGCCCCGCTCTTCTCTGGGCATTCCCGGATCAGGTAGAGGGTCGAGCCACAATTGAAACACCTCCTCTTGCAGTCCTCATACTGGTCCATAGCTTTGGGTAGCCGGGCATTTACCCTGGAAACCCCGGCCTCACCCGTGCCTTCAGCTCCAGCATCTGTGTCTGATCTGAACTGTTCTTTGGGTCCCAGGTGTGGCAGCCACAGAAGCCAAGCACCCCAGGGCATAAGGACAGCAGTCCCCACAATCTCCACAGTCTCGGTCATGATCATTATTCTGATGGTAGCCCGGGTCCAAATGACAATGGGTCCCCTGCTCCTCCTGGCTGATATCCTTCCTACAGACAATTTTCAGGAATTCCTGATAGGTGTACTCTGCCAAGCTGTCCTAGAGATAGGACAGCACATTCTGCAGCTTCACTCTCAGACCCCTGTACAGGCAGTCCTTTGCCATTTGTTCAATGTCTTCCCTGGTTATCTTGTCCAGATGCCCTTCCTGGATCATGGCCAGCTGGTCGGTGACCCATGTGGAAAACATACCCATGGTCTCACGTGCCCCCTGCCACATGGCATAGAGATCCCATATGAGAGAGTCATAATCTCCCGAGATCTTAAAAGCCACATCCAGGCAGTTGACCATCTCATCTACGGTGTGGAGGTCAGGAGATGGGGAAGGGCTAGGGTAGGGTTGCCACCTTCAGATCTCACATCCCTTTGCAGCTTTACAGGGTTGTCGGGCCCCTCTGCTGCTGTCTAGTCCCACTGGCGTGGCTCCCACCACAGCCTTTCCTCCTCTATCGCCAGATGGGGGTTTCCCTTTGGGATGTAGGTCTCACTCCCCTGACTACCACCTTGTGGTCCAGTTTGTCCAGCCACATCCCAGCTATATCAGGGGCATCCGCCCTGAGAAGGACATCTTCCTCTTCTGACTCAAGGCCATCCCCATCCCATGCTGGGGGTGCTGAATCTGGAGCTCTCAGAAGTCATCATGCAGTGTAAGCTGCAGCTTCTGCATCTGTGGCCCTATCCCTGGCAGCTCTCCAGCAGCACTCGGCACAGTTGCGGGCCTCATTCAGGGCCCTTGCAGCCTGTTGGTGGGCTGCTATCACTGGTATCTGGACTGCATTCAGGGAGATGGTGTGGCTGGTCCAGCATTGGTACCCAATGGTCAGCCTCCCAGTGAGCTGAGTGGCATCCCCCAACTCAAGGCCTTCATCTCTGATTTGTCTGCTGAAAAAGAGGATTGTGGTTTGATTATCTAAGAACACATCCTCATAGATTTCAGGGACCTCTGCCCATAGAAGGTCTCCTAGCACCTCTGCATTCCACAGATAATGGGCTGGGGGGGATAAAATTCCCCATCAGCAAGCATCTCAGACACAACTATGTAAAGGGCATATCAATCTCAATCTTGATCTGGATCTGGGGGCAGCCTCCACCTCAGGAGCTTCTACCTTAGCTGACTCTGTTGTTGTCTTTATGAGTACTGGGGTGGTGGGTTCCATCATCATTGCTTCTTGGTCACCCCCACTGGTGGTCTCATCACCAGTAGGGGGATGGTCCTCTGTGGACCTGTCCACTGGGGAACCATCTAGGTTCATCTTCCTAGTCACGCTACCAATTCTTTGTTGGGTTAACAATGGGTGCTGGGGCCCAATTAATGAGAGATTACTATGGGACATCACTTCACTCCACTGAACACATTTGGAAGGGGTGACATGATGGTTTTACATGTTATCTGTGACCATGATGAAAAGAAGGACTGTTCCAAGACTCCAAAGAAAAACAAAGTTAAGAATGAAAAGAACTGTAACAGTAAGAACAAAGATGAATCTAAATGATTAACAATCCAGATGGAATTCCTATGGACTTGGGTGAAGCTTACAAAGGTTTTGAGTTTGAATCCAGAATGAACTTGAGTGATTTGTTCATGCTCAATTACATTTTACAGCAGAATAAGCTGCTTGCAGAGTGTTCTGCTGTGGAATCTGAAGATGAATCCAAGATGCCAGAAACAGAATCTGAGGACTCTGATGATTTATTGTCAGATGAAATGAAACCTGAGAAGCACTACCTTCCATTTAATGAATGGAAGTATAGTCAAGACATTGATTGTTTTGATGATGATTGGATGAGAGATGCTAGGAAAAGATGTGGGAGAGAGAGATCCAGATCACCATC
>JBCAUI010529541.1:0-11402 GCA_038406195.1 Haplosyllis anthogorgicola | reverse complement strand
TGATTTTATACTTCATGGAGGTAAGTTACATATTAATTTATATATTAAATTTTAAAATACATTCCGTATCATTACATATGGGTGCCAGAGGGAAAATGCATTGTCAGCAGTTTTGGACTCGGTGTGCAAAGTTGGGAGACCAGACCCCCAACCACCACCACTACCCCACCACCCCGTGTAGTTGACGGGGCTGAGCGAGGCTGTAACCGACAGGTTGTCTATCTCATTTATATCTGTATTACATCTTTGGAGATAGAGATATAACACTTTTAGCGCGACCTCCAAAGATGTGATACACATTTTGAAAGAACACCTTACATGTCAATGCAATACTTTAAAAGTGAAGTTAATAAATATCTGTGACATTAAAGCATTCTATTGAGTCCGTTTCCCTACCCTCATGAAGTTTCAAGGTGCGTTCTTGAAATTATCTTATTGGCAAAAATTTTCAGATTAATCACAAAATTGAGATTTATCGATCTGATCGCTATCATATCGTTCACTCACCTGCTAGTACATGTCAGCCTGGATAAGTACCCGTTAGTTTTGATAAATGCCCGTTATGTTTTAAGTCAAACAAGGTCCTCTAAGAAATCTGCAGACGTGCACTAAACGCATGAGATATACAGTGCGCTTTAATAAACCTTTACGCACCGTCCTGAAGGCACCAGCCCCATCGGCGGATCTAGGGGAGTGCTGCCGACGCGCTATCCCCCACCAATGGCCCGAATTTTCTTTATTTTCATGCGCTTTCCACTAAATTTTGGACGTAAATAGGGGTGGTGCCCCCAATGGGCCGGGCCGGGAAATCAGGATCTGGCCCTGAACCCTACTGCTGTAATGTCAAGCCTGTGAGGGTGCTTTGAGTGTCGTAGTGAAAGTACTTGTCCGAATCGTGGCCTCAACGTGTACAAGTCAATAAACATCCAGTAACTTGGTATAAATTATATTAAATTTAACCGGTAATTCGCTATGTAGCGCTGAAATCGCCTCGAACTATAAGCACTTTGTATGAGCGTAAAGCTAAAGAAGTGGTGTTGGACTGTAACTGCGCATGCGTTAAGGGTTATGAAAACGCATAGTCTACTTTCCCTCATGGGTCTACTTTCTAACCATCTTTAATCATGATAAATAGTCTGGAACAGTTAACTTTTTGACTAGACTGATGCACCTGTGTGGCAAAAACAAGCACATGCAATTTCCGGTTCCATGTAAACAGGCTGTCCAGCGGCCTGGAAGATGGCAGCAGTTTCTAAGCTGTTATTGACATAAGTCGATAATGCTGACCTCTAGGCTATGAAAACGCGTTGATGTATTTTATCTTACCTTTCGACGATGATCTCGAGAGCGTCGCCGGACTGTATGATCGCCTCCTGCGCGTCGCGGTGCGTCATCGCGTCGGCCGGCTTCCCCGCGAGCTTCACCACGATGTCGCCGGCGTGCAGGCCCCCGCGCGCCGCTAAACTGTCACCCTTCACCTGTAAGTAGCAAAACAATAGATTACTTTTGTTGTTGTCTCCGTTGTTTTGCTGTTTTTCTATTTTATCTCGACTAAAAAACAAAAAAACAAAACAAAAAAACTGACGATAGCCATCAACCTTTCGTTTTTAATTTTCTTTGATGGACAAGGGTCCATTTGTGGAGCCACTGATTACCCCAGTTTTGGACTTCATATGACCTTCCCCATGGGTTTTAAATCCATGGCGGATCTCTTGCCTGCATCTGTTCTTGCTTGAGTGTAGTGATCCCACTTGTCTGGTGCTACACCTGCCTTTTCCACCAATAGAAGTGTACACTGTGTAAGCAGCCATCAAACTTGAAGACAATTGCAAATGCACTGGACAAAACGCTGTCAAGGATCTCTGATGTAATAGATCTATTAGTCAAACTAGAAACTAACTCATTCATTTATTTATTCGACAGACTGGTAACAGAACAATGGCAACCTCGTTTCGGTGTCAAAAATCGCAGTCCCTCTCTAGGAGAAGAACGCAACCATTTTCTGGGACCAATGGTACCCTTATTTTAAACTTTTGTTTACCATTTTTATTCAGTTATTTTGAACTGGCTTTCAGACCCATGGTTTACGCCAATAGCTGAACTTTAGTACGGTACACAGGCCTCAGTATGGTCTCATCACATCAAGTTGACGGCTCAAGCCAACATTTAGTGAGTTCTCTGCTTCTGAATAAACTCGTAAACTGCCCTGCTGCCCTGAAAAATATAATCGATTGATTCCTGGGGGGGGGGGGGGGGGGGGGGGGGGGAAATCCGTGTCCAAACCTTTTGAAAACCCCCTCCCCCCCCCCCTCCCCCCCCCCCCCCCCCCAGACCAATGTACAACCATTTTGAAGCCACTGGTACTTCTATGTTTCATTTTGGCATCCTTAGATTGTCTTTCCATTAGATGCCAATCCATTAAAGATGGGAGATCAATTAATTTTGATCCGTTTTGAAACTGCTTGGTCATTTGGTCATAAGCCAGTGAAGGAGAAACATCCTTATATGGGCACAGAAGGCTGATCAAATGGAAAAGACTGGGTATTCTCTGTGCACTTCACTGTGCAGTGATGTATAGGAGAAGAAATGAATAAATTGGTCAGCAAAGTTGTAAAGTAACACTGGTAACAGATCATTAATGACTGACATTTAAACGTAACGTTCCGGCTGGAAGTTTGGCAGCCAGATCTACAGGAATCTCACTTTTGTTTCTTCAAGTTGGAGAAAGTGACGGCCAAACTTAGTTGACAAAAAGAATTAAGTCAATAGGGATTTTTTTAGGGATTTTAACTGTTATTTTGTGACTTTTCAAGACAAGACTATCCTTTGCATTTTTTTGAGGAACACTGTTGTGGTCTTTTTAAACTTAATTTAAAAGCACCACAGACCATGAAATTACTATTAAAAGTTTAGCGCCCCGCAACAACTGAATTTCATGCTGAGCTCATTCAATTTATTTGTTGCAGGGGAATAATTTTTTTGATAGTAATTTCATAACCTGCACAGACGCAGAATCTGACTGTGCATTCCAGCCCTGTTGGAGATGATCATGCCACACATTGCATGTACCATGCACACCTCACCATACCACCAGGTAAATAATATCAGGGTCAAAAATGTAGATCAGGGTCACAGAGCTGGAATGTTGATCAGGCTGATGGATCGAACTGATAAATGAGCAGTGAGGAATGCGGTACAATAAACATCTGAGAACAGAGACCCAGGTAAAACCATAGCACGAGATCATACTGAGAACAGAGACCCAAGTGTCAATGGTAAAAACCATGGCACAGGTCCAAGTGTCTCGGCTAAGAGAGAGAGAGAGAGAGAGAGAGAGAGAGAGAGAGACGACAGACAGACAGAGTAGGTCATGACCTAGTCAGGCAGAGACAGAGACAGAGAGCTGCCAAGACTATTCAAACCATCCTCCTCTCAAGGTACAAACCGAAGAGAATACATCTGTATATCCACATTATCTTTAGCAACGTACAAACTTCATTCGCTTCAAATTCTATATGATAGATACAATTGTACATACAATGCAAGGTGCACGCAGAATGCACAGGTAACACATCTTGGATCACTTCACAAAAGCAAACCAAATGATTTATTATCATTCATACTGGCAATAAGAGAAATACCTTTGCGTGATATAATTGATTGCATACAACGTGAATCCAACTTGTGTTACTAACCAAGTGGGTTTGAGCACGGATAGTTTAGTCTCTATAATTTGGCCACAATCAACCAAGAAAAACGACCAGATCATTAAATTTCTATCAATTTTATTTCAATAGAGTTTCAATAACCCAGCATGATGTTCAATTGGAATTCATTTGAACTTCAATGAAACGTTACACATTTATGGTAATTTCATGATCTGATTACCTTGGGTGAGAACGTTAGAGAACAATAAAATCCACGCCTTGCTAAAACATTCGTCCTGTGCCTCTAAACCTGATCGATGTTTGAAAATAAAGACACAGTGTGAAATCCTATTGTTTCTGGAATTACTAGAAAATTCGTCCTTTGAACTTCGGAACAAATTGACGTTTATGGTCACATTTTCAGTCATTAAACAGGGAAATAATTATCATGATAATGATACAGCAAGCCACGTGTTACCATGGATTTGTTGAGTATTTGGTTACCATAGTAGCAGTGTACATAGCTGGTTGAGTGAGTAGCCGATGAGTACTAAGCTTTAAATAGCAGGAGCCAAACAGTATTATAAACACATGTAACCCTTTTAGCTTTAAATAGTAGAAACCAAACAGTATTATAAACACATGTAACCCTTTCAGCTTTAAATAACAGGAACAAACCAAATGTTATAAGTTACTGGTAATAGCCCGGTGGAAAGCCCCGGATTTGGAATAGCCCATCCCTTTCCCCTTATCCGTCCGCTCCTTCCCAGCTGACCGGGGCATTCCCGGAATCATCTGATACCTGCCTTTAGTTATATGATAACACGTCAACATTTCAGAATTTGTTCACAGGAACTTGATTTCATTGATAAATAAAAACTGGAACGTTAATTATAACATTGCAAATTGTTGACTCAACAATTTGCAATGTACAAAAGAATAAAGTGTCAAATATGGTTCCCAAATAGGGAACAATACAATTTTACGTTCTGTTTCAGACAAACTTTCCTATTTCTACCTTCCTCTACGGCAACCAGGAAGTAAACAAATAAAGAGATGCTGTTACTTCTTGAAGTTTCTCCCCAAAGATGTAACACGGCCTGCCACAGAGAAAAATTCAACTCGTTTTAGGACAGCAGAAAGCACAGTGTGAACTTCTTGTAGTCTCAAATGCTGACAAATTTATGGAACCTTCACCTCGTCAGACATTGTGGACACTGTGAGAATTGTCAAAACTTACGTTTAAAGAGCTAAACGTTTTTCTCCGTGACTCGGACTAGATTTGAAACGAATTTCTTCCTATGACATGAACAAAGTAAAGTTATATTGTACTAACTCCATGTGATGTTAGTCATTAAACCCTAAGTTGCAAGAGAAAAATATGGATGTCAAGAAGATACCATGTATTTTACTTTATCTTAACGGCCATTACCTCAGAACAGTCTCGGTTTAATGTCAAGAGACAAAGATGAAGGTCATCCCAAGGTCACTGTACACCTGAAGCCTTGTTCAGTTTCAAGAACAAACTAGAGAAATTATCCGGGAAAGCCGGGTAAATAGTCTATCACGCATGGACGGTAGTACCTCACCTCACCTTGGAGGGGGGGTCTGTCTGCACCTCACCTCACCTGGGGGGTGTCCATCTGCACCTCACCTCACCTGGAGGGGAGTCCGTCTGCACCTCACCTCAGCTGGGGGGGAGGGGTCTGTACGCCCAGTTTTGACTCAATAGCAAGACCACCTTGCCGTTCACAGAAGTCTATCGACGCTTCGCGTGATAGACTAATAAATAGATGGATAGCAATAAAACAATAAGCATGCCGACTATTTGTGCCAATTATCCCAAGAGTCAAAATAAACATGGATGTATTAAACATGTAAACAGTATTTAGATGATAAACATGATAATCTGATTGAATTCTACATGTATTGGGCCATGTTTTTGTTTGGCCACATCAGAGGAAGAAAACTCCATTGATTTTGAAGTAAAGGCCCAAAAAAGATATGAAAAAGGAATGTTTAAAAATATCCCACGCAATGCATTTCTTTCAACTTCAAATATTTTGTTATTACAATGTAAGGAGAAAATCAATACAAAATCAAACTGCAATAAAAATGGGATGAAATGGAATGTCCTGTTATGTTCTGATCATGTTGAATTAGTAGTGCTGAATGAGTAAGCAAGAATGAAGAATTGGCTAAAATATGAAAATATGTTTCCTTTCAAGAAGAGATATTTGCCACTTGGAAACGTACCGAACAAAGGAGAGAATAAATTCAACGCTGTGCTTGGTGTGGTATTGCTCTGAAATTCGTAGAATTTCATCCTCTGCCTGCACTGTAACACCTGTCTTTGCTGAAAAGCATGTGTCTCTCATGTGCATGACCAAAACGCTACATATGACACAGACAGACACAAAACTTGGTTTTGGGGTTAAAATGAGGCTGAATTTTACATTCAGGTTTGTGAAGGTTAAACTCTAAGCGGCTTTTTCCCCAGCACATTCCTGAGTCGTGCATGATTCACTGTACTCAACTCTCTCTGCTCACAACATGCTTTTCCTACAGACAATTTACCTACCAACATGAACCAATCAGTCGTAACCAACTAATCATAATAAAATGAAGGCAATAACCGATCGACTGAATGTTAACTAATCAGTCATAAACTCTAATTGACCTAGCACGTAAGCCATAGGTAACTGTAACCTTATGTAAACTCGAACTAGTCATTAGAAAATGGCCATTACCGCTTTGACCTTGACCCTAGTTTTGAAACTCACTTCGTTTGTTAGTCCCCAATTCATACCAAATCAAACTGTTAAAATAAGTATGTTATGCTTTCAGTCGTATGTGTCTGTCTGCCTGTCCATCTGTTGAGGCTATAACCTTTGAACTGCTTGACCTGGAAACCTCATTTTGCCGGTCCACTTTACATCTTAGTCAGGTTTGAGTGTCAGTGTCATTCGGACCGTGGGTCTAACTGAAAGGCATGTACTTATTTTTGGGTCACTTTTGCAGTCTCATTCCTGTCCAATTTCAGTTCCATCGACCGTTCGCTGGAGCCACTGGTACCCCTGTACCGGATTTGTCTTTCACCGGATCCACATTTTAAGTTATAAACGAGACATTCCCACGTGAAAACATGCATTATGTGTGTGTTGTGGGGGGATGGGTATAAAAATGGTCTGAAATGGCGAAAAAGGCGAAAAGAAAATGTTGATACAGTTGTAGTGCCGTTGGTCGGGGTGGGATGGGGTTTGTGACAATGTGGTCGATGATTAGTAAGTCGGATTAAACCGAGCAAATACTGTAGATGAAGTGTCCTGTCCCTATTTTACATGTTGAGATCAGGTGGCAATTGCACTTTCCTACGAAGGGTAGTGCATTATCTTTTTGGCTGGTGTCAATTTTACACCTTGGTCTGGTGAGGCTGTGAATTGCTGAGACCCTGCCCACCCAATGTCTTTATCCTGTCTTTGAATTGAACCTGGGTGACCTGTGAAACAGCCCTTTATGCTAACCATTATAGTATGAGGCTCATGAGTGTGAATGTTTGTGGGAGATGAGTGTGAATGTTTGTGGGAGATGAGTGTGAAGGTTTGTGGGAGATGAGTGTGAAGGTTAATGGGGGGTGCATGAGAAGGCTAGTTGGAGGTGAGTGTGAAGGTTTGTTGGAGGCGAGTGTGAAGGTTTGTTGGAAGTGAGTGTGAAGGTTTATGGGAGATGAGTGTGAAGGTTTATGGGAGATGAGTGTGAAGGTTTGTTGGAGATGAATGTGAAGGTTTATTGGAAATGCATGGGAAAGATTCTGGGAGTTGAGTGTGAATGCTTGAGGGAGGTGAGTGTGAAGGTTTGTGGGAGTTGAATGGGAAGGTTTGTGGGAGGTAAACTTGAACGTTTGTGGGATGTGCATTTGAAGGTTCATGGGAGGTAAGAAGTTTTATATGAAGTGCATGGCAACGTTTGTAGAGATGAGCGTGAAGGTTTATGGGAGATGAGTGTGAAGGTTTGTGGGCAGTGCATGAGAAACCCAGCCTCCCAGACCCTACCCCCCCCCCAACACTGTCCCAGGTGATAATATACAAGAGTGAACTGACCTTGAGTAGTGTGAGGGGCTTGTTGTAGTCAGCGCCTCCCTGGAGTCTGAAGCCCCATGCCGTCGCCTTGTCCTGCCGCTGTAACTTTGCTCTAAATAACACCTCGGCCATGGCGAGAAATTAGGTCAACGTGACCTAAATAAAATCGCCAACACGAACCAGCAGAAGAGAGCCTGGGATGATCTGGTGTAATTCCGGGCTCTTTAGGCCCCTGCGAGCTAAACTAGCACTTCACTACTGCTCTCATCATCATAATCCAATAATAGAAACATTGTTCCTCTTGTGTTCTAGATTGTGTACTATTTAACCCCGTCCTCGGGGGTTTATTTAGGTCACCCAGGACCGATCCTCATCTTCTGATTGCGCCATACTCCAATTATTATCCAGCTTTAACATTGGTGAGTATTTTCCCCTCTGGTTTGGTGGATGATTTTATACTGTTGTACACGGCATGGTATTTGACATGCTGATGGGTAGTGTGTGTATGTAGCTGGGGTTTAGGGTACTGCACTGTACTTACTTCTTACTGCAGGGAGAACTGCAGCTGCTGATCAGGCTCAGTTCAGCTGCCCTCATCTCTGCAAGAGGGGCAGGAATACCACTTCTAGCCACAACGAAATGAACGCCGCTCGGAATAAACGCTAACCAGGGGCGGATTCAGGATCTCTTGGTCTAAGGGGCGCTAGGCCTCTTCAAGTGGTTTGATAGGCAACTCCATATATTTTCTCCCGAAATTGTGAATTTTAAACATATCGGCCGTTGAAGGGGGCGCTCAACAGCGGCGCCCCCTTGGATTCACCAATGCTAAACAGTAGCTATTATTCTAAATTAGCTGAATTTTGTAAATCTTTTGATTTTTCTGCTGCAAAATGTAAAGCATGCCCACCAGCTAAAACTCGCGGTTTAAAGCCACTCGTAAAGTTTTTATTTACACTCCTCCCCGGATATATCGATATCGCTTTTATCGATATCCCGCTTATATCGATACAATCTCCAGCAGTCAGTCAAATTAAAATATGTAGATATTTGTTCCGCTTATATCGATATCCCGCTTATATCGATGATATTTTTCCGCACCAAAAATATCGATATATCCGGGGACAAGTGTAATTGTATCGATTGCTTTTCTCGCCAAGCTAATCAGAAATAAAACTCATTTTTTAAGTTGATACCATAATAAATATTTTGGCTTTAGGGTCTCTTGTCTGTTTGCTTTTTCCTGGAATCGTGGAATCGAGTTTTTTATGGGGCCACTGGTATCTTCTGTCTCGGACTTGGGGTGAGTGTCACTGGGTCAGTTGAGAGCTGGCGTGCTTACTCACTTATGCGTTATGTTCAATTTTCGATTTGGAAGTTGTTTTGTTTTTACGAAAATCCGTCAAATACAAAGGCTTAATGGATTAGACAGGCAAACGACGGACGGACGGATCGAAAAAATACTTTGGAAGTGGGAAAAAAGGCTAAAAGTTGGAATGCAATGGCAAGCAGACAGACAGACGGACACACGCACATACGCAATAAAAGTGTTACTTGAGTTGGCAAAAGTCACGTTGGAGGGATCGAGTTACAACAGCACAAATTCCTTCTCATCTTTTAACCTCTGATTGCCTCCCACCCCCTGCAGCCGCAGCTCAGTCTCCTGCTGCAGCACACTGCTGCCATCTATCTACAAAGTATTTGATTTACCGCCCGTTGACCGTTCCACTGGCCCTTCACAATTACTTTAACCCCCGGCAGAGAACTCCATGCAAACTCGAATGAATCTAGATTGGCCACTTAACATTCTGTACAGGGTCAGCGCGACTTTTGGTCACTGTGAGGCAAGCCGGCAGGCATTTGAGGGTGCTACTGAACTTAGTGTGACCCCTCTAATACAAACCCTCGATAATCAGTAGCGGATCTAGAAATTTGTTCGCGGAGACCCAGTGACTTTAAATAATTGCCACCAAAGATGGCGGCCATATTAAATTAAACATGTTTTACAGGGGTCGGCATTTTACAAGATCCGATACTTTAAATCAGAGTTCTTAACCAATCAACCACACCGTCCATGTTCGATTAATATCTCTTAAGAATCTGCACTCAAATGCCCTTTGCCTATGTTTGTTCGGATTACATTTTCCGCCGAACTTCTGCATTATTCAGCTCGTTTTCATAAACTTAACGCCCATCCTTTAACGCGACAACAAGCGTTAAATGTTATATGTTGGTTTATTATAGAATGCTGGTCTGGTAGCGTTATGTAATAAACCAACATAACACTGCATTTTGTTGCATTATGGATGTGCAAATGAGCCGATAGTAGCGTTAGGTAACAAACCACTCTTACTGCGTTAAAGGATGGGCGTTAAATTTATGAAAACATGCTGATTAAATCACGCGTTAAAGGATGGGCGTTAAATATATGAAAACGCGCTGATTAAATCATTCATTAACGACCACATTTTTACCAAAATAATTTATTGCAAAACGGTGGATAAACGTTACACAACATGATCTGAACGGGATTTGAACACCTTTCTTTTTTAGTAATTCGTATGATCCAACTGCGCACATAGAGAGTAAGCATCTTGTGACTTGCATTGCCTCTGTGGCCCTCCCTTGGGTGGGCAAACTTCGAATAAAATAAGACTCCGCCCTTGGCATAAGTGTTTTGCTTTCTTGGATAGGGACGAGCCAGTTTTACACTAGAAGCACTAGTATTTTAACACTGAAACACTGAATTAATGACATCAACACGTGTTAAACATTGAAACGTGGCAGTCTTCTGGCTGCATGTTTATCAAATTGCCCCCCAACCCCCAAAATTATCCCTTTCCGTAATTGGATTCTGTTGCACGTTGCACGCACTGATTACAGTGGTACCCTGTTATATCAATATATTTGGCGACATAAAATTGTATCGATATAAGCGGGATATCGATGAAAGCGGGGACGACAGTACTGCATTTAACAAATTGTACTCACTGCGTTGGCGAATCTGTGGGCTGTTACAAAGGCGCTTCCCTAAGCCCCCTCCCAACCCACGTTTATGGCGATTTTACACACAAAATAAGTTTGGCACCTCCAAATGAGGTTGTCACCCTATCCCTACAAGAAATTCTGGATCCGCCAATGTCTTGATCTATTCTGCTGTCACGGGGAGGTGGGATGTCAAATAATTTTCAAACTTTGGCCTGTCCACACCCGTCATACACTAGCTGCCTGTACAGATAATCTCTTCGCTTGAATAAACTATAAAACGTTTTAAGAAACTATAAACAATTAATAAACAACTAAACGCTTTTCCACCAATTACCAATCAGGTTTAGCTGCTTTTTACTGGTTTAGGTGCCGGATTCAGAACTTCTCGTTGGCGTGCACATGAAATTTTCCACACCAAATGTCTTGTCTTCACCAAATTCGTTATGAAAATTAAGTTATTAAAATCCTCCTTTGCGTAACCCCCTGTTTCCATCAATGTGCATGGGTTTTCATTACATGACATTTGAAGTGAACACACATTGGCATCTAATGAGGAAAATTTAATTCGTGCACCCTCCAACAAGAAATTCTGGATTTTGATTAGCGCTTTTCTTCATGTACACTCGTCCCCGCTTATATCGATATTTTTGGCGCGGAAAAAAATATCGATATAAGCGGGATATCGATATAA
>JBCAUI010529530.1:0-11402 GCA_038406195.1 Haplosyllis anthogorgicola | reverse complement strand
GTCTCAATTACTTTATCCTTACATTGATACCTTTATAACCCTTTACATCCTATGGGGTAATGGAATTTTAATCCATTAAGCGGAGCATGTTAAAAGCACGTCCGTTCGGTTCGGTTCGGTTCGGTCCGAATTAATTGTTTAATCAAGCAATTCAACAGTTTCAATTATACACAGTTATTCTGAAATAGAACTAGATCAAATATTTAAAGGTAATATTATTTCCGAAATTGGATAAAAATGCTTTTTGTTATTTTGAGACCAAAGGAAACAGGCTCTGCCGAGTGATTTTATTTTCTAATCGTGATTTTAGAACAAAAGAATTTTCATGTCATGCGAGGATAAGAACCAATGTCAAATAAGAGGATTAGTAGTTTAATAAATAAATAATAAGCTTTAACCAGCTTTAAAATTTGTACAATTGCGACCGGTTTCAAAAAAGGAATATAATCAAATATCTCTAGCCTGTTTTTAGAGTAAAAGAAGTTCCGGATCCGCAAAACTAAATAAACAGGTTTCACGATAGGTAATTTGGGAGTAGAAAAACCGCCCCCTCCTCATCCGCTTTGGTTGTACAATCACGATCTCACCGCTAAGATCTGTTACAGCTCAAGAAAAATTCTCCCAATTTATGAATTTTTGGAAACAAAATAATTTTATAACATGGTTTCCATGCGGATAATCACGCAGTGTGAAGTCAGTAGGGTACTCACTCAACATTATGAAGCAATCGATTTCTTACATGGTGTGGCACGTTTCTAAGCCGTATAAACTTAAATGTAGAGTATTGGCATTTGAGCAGTTGTCAGTACTAAAGAAAAATATAATTCTCTAATTTTGGTTTACATGTTCACCAAACGTGTTGTAAAATAAAATAGAAATAAGATATTTCAGTAAAATGACACATCATAAAGTTCACTATTGCCTATTGTTCTGATCTATCTGAATTTTGCTTGCTTTGAGAAAAAAATCCGAATAGTTATGTTGTCTTTATCATGGGGCATATTTATTGCTTTCCACCTTGGTTGGGAAAGCTAAGTAATCATCAGGCTCAAAGACACAGATATTTACCTATTGTCTTCCATGCCATGCATGGGTGCACAACAATAGAGAGGTGCTTCACTTGGGCCCCAAATGAAAGGCCTCCATTGACAAAAAGGGTTCACAAAGGGCTAACCAAAAGATGCTTCACAGGGCTCACAGAAGAGGTTCACCGACTCACAAAATGGGGTTCACAAAGAACTCACAAAAAAGGGTTCACAAAAGGGGCTCACAAAGGGCTCACGAAAAAGTGTTTCAAGGTACTCACAAAATTGTTTCACCAAGAACTCATAAAAGGGGTTCAGGAAGGACTCACAAAAAGGGTTTCACAAAAGGTGCTTTAAGGGACTCACAAAGGGGTTCACAAAAGGGGTTCACAAAGGGTTCACAAAATGGTGCTTTAACCCTTAATATGCTGACCATAGAATTTACTGTGTACCTAATCCCACCAATGTGGGGGATATCCCACTTTCAATATAGGGTACCCAATCTCACTAACATGGGGAAAATCCACTCATACCATTTTTATCAACTGTACTAACCTAGCTAATAAAAAGGTGCTTTAAGAGACTCACAAAGGGGATCACAAAGGGCTCACAAAAAGGTGCTTCAAGGGACTCATAAAAGGGGTTCCCAAAGGGCTCACAAAATGGATTCAGGAAGGACTCACAAAAAGGGGTTCACAAAAGGTGCTTTAAGGGACTCACAAAACAGGTTCACAAAGGGCTCACAAAAAGGTGCTACTAGGGACTCACTAGGGGGTTCACAAAAGGCTCACATAATAGTTTCACAAAGAACTCACAAAAGGGGTTCACAAAAGGGTTCACAACAAATAGCTTTCAGGGACTCACAAAGGGGTTCACAAAGGACTCACAAGGGACTCACAAAGGGGTTCACAAAGGACTCACAAAAGGGGTTCAAAAAAAGGTGCTTCAACAGACTCACAAAGGGATTCACAAGGATAAGGTGGAAAGCATACGTAACTGTGTACGTTCTCTAGTTTGTTAACTTATCGTCCCTTCCCTTATTGACGCTTTTATCACTAATCTTATTAGGATATTGCATGTCGCACTCACTTTGGACTGTCAAACGGAGTGTTCATATTGTCTAATTCACTTTGTGCATGTACAACGAAACACTTTTGGCCAATTACAGTTCACTGTGTTGAGGAAAACAAGGCAGAGTCCATTTTTTTAATCCAGCTTTGAATGAAAGTGACCAGCTGATGGAGCCTCTACAATAAGGTCACATTAAGAATCAGAAATATTTGTTTATATGGTATCACGTGCAAGTTTGTCGTCATTTTACAAACGGATTAACTAATTTTATATTGCAAAAAATGTTTTACATATTAACGAGTTGCAAATTATTTTCAGTACTCGCATGAATATGAATATGAGGAAGAATCTGCAGGTGAAAAATGTAAACAAACGTCAAAATCCTTAACGTTACAACTAGATAGTTCACTGCATCAAAACAAAATTTATGATTGAACAGTGCACAGCATTCAATTATTTGGGGAAATATTTGCTTCAAAACATGCGATAATAATAGTTCAAAATTATTGTGTCATTTTGTATCAAAAACTGACTGAGTTTCTTGGCTCTATAATGGGCTAATAACATATGTTGGTCGTGGCACATTTTCCAAATCCATCGGTAATCACTTATGATGAGTGCACAATTGATAAACATAGATTCAATTACCTTCACACATGGCCACTTATTGCACATACGTTCTGGCAGCGATAAAGCATCTACAGCTTTGTATCTTTTAACAATTACTGTGGATTCTCCAGCAAGAGCTATTTTGAAGCAGGTGGCTTAGTTGCAAAGAAACAGAACTGAAGGTTGAGTAAAAGTCTAAATATTTATTCCGCGAATGTGTACCAGCTTCTGCCATCAGCCGTCTCACTTCAATTTAAAAGTTTAAATGCAGAATTTTAATTGGACTTTTAATTAGAGTTCTGTATATTGATCTAGTTTGTTTTTCTGTTTCCTTCAAAATTTGGCAGTAGTAACTCTTGCAGTATTCATGTAATACTTATATAAGGGAAGTGCGTGTTGGATAGTTATTTAGAGAAGGAACTTGGGATAAACTCAAGATAAATAGCTCTTGGTGCAACGCAATTAAAATGACGGAAAACTGGCGTCCGCACTAAAATGATCAAATAAATTTCCACCAAAATAACCTAACATCCCGATAAACAGTGCGTCTTCTTGCAATTTCTATTTGATACGTCGTCAGGGTATCTGTTACCAATTTACATGTTTTTCTGTATTCGTCCTGTATTGTCAAGAAAGCTTATCTGTGAAATAAACCAAATTAAAGCTCAAGAAAACTTTATTAATTCAAGAGCGTTTGAAAAAAAAAACGGATTTCATATTGGAAAATTGATGTAAACAGTAACAAAGTGTGAAATGCCATCGTTTTAAAATTAATATGACTTCTTGCTCTGATGGGGTAAGTTGTACCGTGCCGCAGGCAAAGTACAGCAGCTTAAACGCAGTTGCCTTATCTTCTTGGAAAATATACCAACTTGTGTGGTTTGCCGTAGCCTGTGCTGGTTCATTCAAGATCTTCAGTCTTTGTTGTTTCATTTCACACAAAATATCAGGAGCAGGACAAGTCAGGAAATGTTATGTCAAGTACTCGCAGTTAGATACTAGCCCCATGACTTGTGTTTAACTACACCCACAAAAGGAAAGAGGGAGGATTCATGTTACTGAAAGATTGTCTTTTGAGAGAAACTGCGTTTTTGGTTATGCTGTTGATCTAAACAAGTTTATTTACACATGAGTGTACCTTTTAAAGGCAGTAATTTTGATCTGGTTTTTCCATTCCATGCGGCAGATTTAATTTTTTCCTTTTGGATATATCTCAATTTTCAATGATTCACAAGTAACAAGTAGCCACTGTAACCAGCTTTTAATTGGAATGGTTCCACAGTTTGGGCATGGCAGTGTACACCAGACATTCATGTGTCTTAATTGACTATTTGCAAAAACCAAGCTGAAGGTTTAACTGCTGGATGGTTTGGTATTTGGTTGACAGATATTCGATTGCTCCGCAAATGATTAGTGTCCCAGATTTTATGTCCATATTTTACTGGTTCTCATTCACGAACACTAAATTGCTATCCTACAGTTACATAATACTTGTCTGCGTTTAATGCGACAAAACTTTTCTGATAGCACATTAGGCAATGCATTTAGTTACCATTTTTTCTTGAATAAATATTGATCTTGTTATAGAATGTCATGTTACAAATCACATTCACTCCCACATAAACGTCATTGGTATCGAAATCTTTTTTACAAATTGAGAAAAAATAGTGACCCCTTCACACTGAATTGCGCTGTTTATACCACAGTTGCACTGTTCAATTAGCATCTTCATATTTGATACATGACGTTACATGCGGAAACCCGTTTATTTACACCAGTGTTGTATTTCGTCTTTCACTACTTAATTAAAACAGACTTTTTGACATACAATTTGCCTGTCTGTGTGCTTCATGTCTGTATTAGAGACACAGAGACTGCAAGTAAAGAAGCAAAACCCATCCATGAAATCCCGTTGTATTTATTCGGGTTTTTTTGTGGACATCATACAACCAGGCAATGGCATTCATGGGTACTGACAAGCACTATAAGTGGTCTACTCATAACAGTCATAAAGCAATGATTCCATCATAGGCTTTAGCAGTCAAGCTGTTTTAGTGTTTGGCAACAAAAACCTCCAATAAATCTTTTGTAGTTATTTATTCGCATTCATTTCCAAGGTTATCTATCGTAAAACTATTATTCAGGTTGTTGACCTGTAAAAACATGTCTGGTTTTCCTTGTACATGTCACAATTTCATTTATTACTTTGTTTAAGTAAAGACTTTTTAACTTTCAAAAAAGCTGATTAACAACTGAATTCATAAAAACATTCGTCTCATAAAATTGATTCGTCAAAAATTTGTTCTACAAAAACTTTCAACACAGAACCTAGCTGCATGCCTTTAATAGCCACATAAAACTTTTAAACAACTAAAGAGAGCAGTTGAATGAAAAAGTGTTGGTATTTGATATAAATTTTTCAGCAAAATATCACTTAAGATTAATTGTTGTTTCCATTGTGGAAAATACAGGAATAATAAAAAATGAACACAAAAATATAACTTTACTACATATTTTCACCCAATTTACTTACTTACCTCTGTAAAAAAATAACTTACCAAATTTCATTTTTCTAGTGTGCCTATGCCTAATCACTGTTCGATCATGTATTGTGTTCCCAGGCAAAGGCAACAAGAAACACAGTATCATAATTGAGAACCAGTTAGCAACATGCATTGTGTTCACTTTAAGTATATAAAACTTGTGCTTATTCCTTGGCTTATAAGTTTTAAATCCAGTTATATGTAGAAAATATATCCAAATATTCTAAAACACCATTTATTGTACAGATGGTATGGTATTGCCATAGAAATGAACCATCTGAAATTCAGTTGCAGCTTCGCGTGGAATATCTGTGGTGAACTGGTCAGGAAGTCTTAGCGGTAATCACACGGGATACAAACACAGATTCAGATAGTGGGGATCTAACACTGTGTGGGCGAGATAAATGGAAATAAGTAATCAGTGAAGAAAACCTAAAATCATTATATAAACACTACACAATGTTAAGTAAATACTAAAGATCAAGCGGACTACACGTTGACCTGCAAAATATCAGATTCATCTTCAATGGTACTCGGCTGAATACGGAACATAGAACTAGAAAGTACAATTTAAATGTAGCTTGCAGCTGTACACAAAATAGCTCATTTGACAAAAAGTGACTGAAAATGTGGTCTTCAAAATTAAGCGTGTCAAACGCAGATGCTAGCCATTAGATGTACACTGTACATTTTCTGAATCATTGATCAGCGCCATGTACAGACACAACAAGAGAAATAACCCATTTATTATCTGCAAATGGTATTCGCCTTAGATTTGAAATAAATACGCATAGTCTAATGTATGACAAATGTGATTTAATAGCTCCTTTCAGTAAAGCATCCAGAAAGTTGTAATGGGTTGAGGGGTGCCCAAACCAGTGGGATCTTCCCCTGGATCCGCTACTATGTTCACCTAAAAAGACAAGTTGATATTTATTTCTGCAATAATTGAATAAAACGGAATAAGCAATGAACAGATTCTAGATAACACTTGATTCGCTATTATGCTTCAGTCATAAACTCGACTGCGATCTTTTGTTCAAACAATCAAACATGCTGTTCAGCACGAAGTCAATGATTTTTCCACTTGCATAACATTTCATTAAAAGCCCATCTATCATAGGTACAAATCATAGGAAATAACCTGATGCACATAACATTTGCCAGTTAATATTTTTAGAAAGTATGAGTTTTGACATACTGCAGCTTTGCGTCAATAGTAGTTTTATTTCGTGGAATACAAATAATGAATGCTTCAAAGGTCTCCGTACTTTGAAACAAACAGCTGTTGAGTGGGTAACTGAACGGAAAGAGCATAATGCCGCTATCAATACGGATCTTTTACTTTTTTATGTTCTCGAACACACACACACAAAAAAAATCGAAACACACACACACGTACGCACTTATGCAATGGAAGATATTACCTTTTGTGTGGCGGTACAAAGTAAATTTGACCGGTTTCGTAAACCCGTCTGTACGTTAAAAGTACAAAATTATACAACCCAGGATTGTTTATTATTCCACAACGAATGATTGCATCGGCCTTTATCCTGTGTGATGGAAGTCTTGTGCTCACTGCTTTTACAGAATACGTTGTATGTATTTTATTTAACAATAAAAGGATTTCAGAACTTTATTGGGAGAAGGAATAACGCTCTATCTGTATTGTTCTACATTGCAATATCCTCCAGCCTTCATTTCTGTTAGTTCGCTTCTGTGAACATATCAACATATCAAGGAAAGATTCAAAAACGTTCAAGATGTTATTTGTTGGCTGAAACCTTAGCAATTTAGTCCTTCCTGTAGGTGATAAGTCTTTTTCATAAGGTGGAAAAAGATTTCCCAAAAAGCTACGTTCCCAAATTGCATAGGTTGCCAATCACCCTTTGTTAGCTCAGTAAACAAAATGGGAAATTATAAATCTATTTTGAAGTGCGCCATTGTGAACGTGTGATGACAAATGATATAATTGAAGAGGTGGTCCCACTGTGTTTCCATAAAGTGACGTTCACAGATGAGAAATGGGTCACCCATCTGTTGACCAATCCTCCAAATATATTCTATTAACAGTAGATGACAGCTTACAGTAAATGTTTACTTGAATGGGATTGACATCTGTTATTTGTCAGGCCTTTTGTGATTGTTCTGACCTCATAATGTAAATGAGTAAACGGATGTTTTTCAGCACTGCTAAAATTGAGAAGTTGCGAACTTACGGTAGCTGCATTGCTAATTCATAGAAAAGATTTGTAATCTTTTTAGGTAGATACTAATAGTGTTCTCTAGTTGTGTTCTCTTACGCTAGAAATTTATCGAAAAGTTCATTCACAGTTGCGACAGTTTTAAATTTTTTCTTATTATCTTTCTGGGTTAGTTAAATCAGTGTGGAGGTTCTTCAGGTACAAACACAAATCATCGATGTTAATTCGAAGCGTCACTTGTTTCTCTGCATATTTGCGTGTCTTAGGTAATGTGAAAACATTGATTACATGTATCTTCTCAGTCGGAATGATTGCTTACTGTTTTCTAAGGAACAACAAATCACGTAAAGATTGTCATCAAGCACTTTCTCAAATTAACATACATCGATATCTTTCATCAAGTTGTTAAAATAAGATTTTTAAACCAGATAAATATTAATTCACCCTTGGAAATCTTCCAATAATTTGATTGAGTATTGATGTAAATAAAAGAAACTGTTGAAGAAAAACGAATTCTGACAAAACAGATTAATGGAAATGAGAAGTAAATCTCTAGATGTAAGAATCACTTAAATTCACGTACAGCTTCTTCTGAGACTCTTATTTGTAATTATTTGTATGTTGCATTATTTAGTGGTACAGACGCTGCCGTAATAGATATGAAGTTCTCTGAGATTTACAATACTTCAGCTTTCAGACATCAGCTTTATTTTTTATCAGATGTAGATTAAAAGGACAAATAACCCGATGTGACATTTTAACATTACAAGTATCCTGACGTTAGGAATAAATTTGAGTTTATTATCTACAATGCTATTACTGTGGTAACGTTCTTTGATTACCACGTAAATAATAGCAGTGATGAGTATAGTGATGGACACAGTACCTTCCATATAATCTTCTATTTTCTATCGTCTATGTAAACTGTAACGGTGAGTTGGAAAATAACCAGCTTCACGCAAACCCGATGAAAAGACGTAATTACAAAATTAGTTGTGTTGGTGCAAAGAATCCTTCATAATGCGTCTGTGAAACGTTATGATAGGCGCACTTACAAGGTCCAAGGGAGAAATATAATGTAATACCGTGCATCTAAAATCGGGCCTTGAACTTCCTATCTGGAATGTACTGGACATCATTCTTGTCGAAGCCATACTTTGTCCTATTAGCCGTTATGAATAAACGGTTATTCATTGCCATTTCCTCAAACCCTCCATTGTCGTTTAGATATATCTACTTCTTGACTCATAATTTTGCAAGGTTGTCACCTTAGTTTCAAAGTGTCCTCGGTCTTTTACATTTTCCTGTTGTTACTGTAGTTGTAATTTTAATCTACGTAGTCTAATTTTGGACACAGTATTTTGTAAGAATTTGTTTTGGAAAACAAAGTGAGCGTGGTTTGTTAGACCTAATTAAAATATAAAACTCAAAGATGCAGATACTATGAAGTACAAGTATTTGTGAATGATTCTATGAGCCCATTGTGCTTTGCGTCCCATAAGGCACAGAATATAATTTAGTCATTTTGTCTTCTGTTTAATTTAGGTCATCTGATGAAGATTTCGGAGTAATTTATAAATGACTGCAGTTGTATTTTGGGTACTCCATTACGCTGGATAATAAATTTGTTGGCTTAAAAAGGTCGAATAAATCCAAAATATTTACCACAGAAAGTAATCATTTAACTGAAAAGCATGATGAAATCAACTGTGGTATTGCAACTTATTTTTTGTTACGAATGGAATGTTAGTGTAAGCGTTCTTTACCCTTCTATCGAAACTAAAGCGATATAAGATGATTTCACTCTAATAACATGAGCGATTGCAATCAAAAAGCAGAGATTTCAATAGGCATCTGTAAAAAGCCATTTTAGGCATCAGAATATCAACAATGCAGTTGAATCTGCCGTCTTACCGCATGTTTTTGAGCCGTATAAAATAACGAGTTCACTATACAATTATACTAAATGCAATCAAAGAAAGAATATTCCTAGTCATTAGTTTTGGTTTTCGTTATTGTTCATTTTGTTCAAAATTGAACGTAAAATAAGCGTTTCAATATTACTGGTCTACTGAATAGATGATATTACACTGGTACCCATCTGTAACTGTGGGATAAGGTCGCACCATGTACTTAACAACCTAACGTTTCAACCTAATAAAATGTGCTTATGGTTCTTTCACAAAGGGTAAATCATTTCACATGATACCTGACTTTGTGAAGTGAGACAAATAGAGCATAAAACCAGTGACAATATTCATTCACCAATTTTCGTTGATTCATAACATTATACTAAACTAAGCTTAACTTTACTGAGGTCAAAAGCCGCTTAGTTCTGTTCATTATCTGAAGATTTTTCCACTTACTAAGGGATTTTCCCTGGTTTGATGACTGTACTAGAATTACTCATTAATCATCTCAGACAACGCGGTATAGTTTGTCCCCATGTTAAGTAATTCATTGTAGAATATTGATGATCTGTATTGATGTTTTCTCGCTGACAGACATGTGGTCTGGAGTTACATCACTTTGTCCTATTGTCACAGGTGATTTGGCTTAACATGTTTCATCGAAAATGTCATTATATTTACTGTAGCGATAGATGAGGTGAAAAACTACGTTGTACCAAATAACCACATGACTTTTTCCAGAAAATGTGCAAAAAAGAGAACGCTCAGTAATGTAGTCGGACTTAGACGATAGATGATTTAATTTACTTTAATGCTTGATTTAGTACCGGATTCGAATATTATTGACATTTAATTGGTACATTTTAAGGTCTCATGGGCATCCAGAATGGCCTTTTGTAGTTACAGATGCGTGATTCTAACGATAATCACAGTTGAGATCTCTGCTTATTAGATCTAAATTGTTGTCAATAGTATCAATAGAAGGAAATAACTTTGCTAAAACCACAGTTAATGTATTTTCATAAATATTTGACATCAATTTTTTCTAAAACCGCATTGCGATCAATAGTCTTTATCCGGTGTATTGAGTCAACATTTAAACTTGGAAAATTCTCAGATTCTTGTTGAATCAGTAACAGTGTTATGTATCGACGTAAATATATCAATGTATGAAATGATATTTGATACTAGTTGTAAAACTGACACCTGTAATTGATAATATATCATTAAATGCATTAGGAGAGGGAAGAATGGAGTGCAGGTTGGGGTTTTTTTCACATTTTTTTTTTACATGTAATTGCTGGAGGCTTATTTATGTTTTTAGAAAATATAATAACCATGTACTACTGATGTGAACAAAACGTTGCTATACATAAAATCCAGTTGAATAATTAGTCCAACTTTAATCAGTAACAACCTTGTCCCAACTCAAGCAAATTGCCTCTAATCAGTTTGTTCATACGCTGTAATATCTGAAGGGATTTGTCTGAATGGTGAACATGTTCAATATTCTTGATACAACCATAAAGGTTTTTACTCTACCCAGATGAAGGTAAATTAATAACTTTGAGAGAGGCCCTCTGATAAGAATTCCAGCTTAAACTTCTGGAAATCTTTACTGTGTACTCAATCCAAAGAAGTTGTCGCTGTGTATTTTTCTGTAAGTGTTTCTACATTAGCTTGATTACACATTCTATTCACATTAGACTGTAAAGAGATAATTAATATGATTAAGTGCGTACAAAGTATATTTGGTTTCACTCGTCTTGTTTGACTTGCGTGTCACATATTTTATGAAAATACACTCGGCTTTCATCTCCTTGACGAATGCTAAACAATGACTCCAAGGAATACAACAAGGTGGTTGTGGTTCGTTACTAAAGGTGACTTGGTTTCACTGGTAATGGCGATAATGTTTTGACGCGGTGACTACTCAGGGTAGAGATGTTTTGCACTTTGTCAAAATTTTGGTGAGTAAGGCCACAAGGTTTGCTAATGATTCAGACAAACATGGATATAAACTTATCCATTTTCTCTGGC
>JBCAUI010529519.1:0-11402 GCA_038406195.1 Haplosyllis anthogorgicola | reverse complement strand
AATAATAATAATAATAATAATAATAATAATAATAATAATAATAATAATAATAATAAATTTTGTACATTTCCAAATATAATCAAAGAAATGGGAATAAGTTTCCATCAGGAGAACCTGTTTCCTTGCAGGTGACCACATAAGTGTGTTCACGGTTACCTTCACTTTGCAGAGTGGCATAACTCCTCATGTGTTTAGTGGGGTTAGAGCAGGATCTCCACATGGCTGGACTCCAGCTGCTGGTGGTAATGCCATGATGACTACCTTTGCCTCACAGAGCGGCCTGATAAGAAGGGCCCATGTAGGTCAGTTGATAATGGGGCATGCAATCTTTACCGGTAAGCATTGCACAGCAGTCTGTTTTTTATGTAGGCCAATCCATCTCATTACACCAGCGTTCAATGGAGTTCTTTGTTTCCGCCGATAAAAAAAATCATGCACAGCTAGAAATTCCTTTTATTTTGGAACGATCGAAAGTACAGTGGGAATTTCTTTCGTTCTCTCCTTTGTTCTCTTGTTACAAAATGATAGGACAGATCAAGAAATTTCTATAAATTTCAGAATGTACAGAACAAAAGAGAAAACACAAGAGTTCCATGTTGTGCTTTTGATTTCCTATTGTTTCAAAACTAAATAGAATTTCATGATTTGATATTCCCAACTCAGGTCTGGATCCAAGATTTCCCGTGAGGGGGGGGGGTGGCGCCAACCCAAAATTTTTCGGAAACCCCTAAAAAATGAGGGGAAATCTGCATGAAAACTGCATGAAAATGAAAAAAATTCCAACAGTAGAGTGGGCAGCTGGGCCGCTGGATCCACCAGCCGGTATCCATACTCCCACAAATATATGAGAAAGCCAGCATGCTATCAACTGGACTATTTTGGCAGGTGTTAGTGACCACAATAACAGAACAAAACACATTTATGTGATCACATTGATCATGAAATGATGCAGTCTAGGGTAATTTTTAGGAACAACACGAAATAAATCCAGGAGTAATCAGCATCCTAATGAAAAGATATAACCAATTTTAGTAAAATAAATAAAAAGAAATGACTTATTTTAAGTAAAAAAAGAAAAAATACTGATTTTTCAATTATTTTTTCATTGGGTATCGAACCACCACTACTGTGTATTTGTCTCACAGTCCAATGCTCTACCAACAGAGCTAGCAAGGAACATGTTATCTGGCCATAAAGTTTTTCCTTAAACTCATGAAACTGGAAGTATTATTTTAGTTCCTACAAAAAGAACAGATAGAGCCACCTCCTTAGGGAAAACCGTAGGAGTACGGAGCATCCTAATGAAAGCTCCAAAAACAGACACAATTATAACACTATTATCTCTTTATGCTCTACCAGCAAACAGTAATGCATTGGTGTAATGACACCAGCCTGCATCTCTTTACTGGTGCACTTTCAACTGAACAGAGTTGTCAGAGGTTTTTCGAAAATATTTTAGTTAGATCCTGCATGGATCTGAATTTCTTTAAACAGCAGCAGTATTTGCCTGATTTGCTAAAATCTCTTGCCTAATTAGGCGAAATAGTAAAACTGCCTGAATTTCTTGCCTAAACACACCAACTATCTAAATCTGTCTTAGTTGGCAAAAAAATATTTCGATAAACCTCGATTACACTATCACCAAAAGAGAACTCAGTGGTACTAAACAGAATGAACCGATGCAGTAGATCTAGTCAATGCTTAGTCAACAATGGCTTTTGCAAAAAGATTATGTTTGCTGTTGTTGATGAGTACAATATTTTGTGGAAGAGCTGAAAACCGTCAATTACGAAATCGATTGTTTGGGGGTAAGTTACTAGTTACAGTTCTTTATTACAGCTGGTATTCTGCTTTATGTCCAAAGTGTTCAAGTGGTTGTAATGCAACACCAGAGATGCGGAGGAGTTCTTGCTTCGCTGGTTTTTTTAGCATTCAACAGAACATCTTAGGTCTTTGATGCATAGGATATGTTTGTTATTCAATGATTACTTACACTGCAACCACTGGCCTCATTTTTTTGTTTCATTTGTGTGTTGTTTTTTTTTGGAGAACCAAAGACGTGCGTACTGTTTGATTGATACGCGCAAGATTACAGCATAAATTTATACGCTTTTCTCCAAAGTTGATTCTCATCCTCCTGGAATCATTAGCCAATGCATACTTTCTTTTAATGTATCATGTGTAGATTTTTACACCATATATCCCTCACGTCTTCTTCTTATTTCTATAAAATGGAGATGAGAAGCAATACAATAAGCATACATTATGCATGTCTTTTCGTCCTTATTTACAGAGACAAAATGACGACCATTTAAGCCTGTGTAGCTTGGTTCGCATTCCACGCTGGTCTTTTTGTAAAATACAAATGTACACATTTATATGTATGTCGAGTTCTATTTATAGAAACCATAACTGTTTGGCAGTATATTAATTAGTGGTGAAAAGATGAAATGACGAATTTTAGCACAATTTACCGACTTGGTACAATTTTGGCGAATGTGTCGTTTTTTTAATGAAACAGTATAACTAGCTAAATTATGATGACATTACGTGGATGCTGGTAAAGGCCATTATCACTCTATGTAATCCTTTAATCTATAATTTATCAATTTGTCGCTTTGTATATTCCCACAGGGGATTACAATCCTCTGGAGATTCCCAACAAAAACAAGTCAACTGAAATACATCTTAGCTTCTACATCAACGATATGTATGGTGTCAATGAAAATACAATGGATTATTTCATTAAGTGTTATCTCAGACAAAGATGACAAGATCCAAGACTAAAGGTACTAATAATAAAAATATGCTATTCCATACAGTGAGAATTGATAAAATAAATAACTTTGGTTAGGAAAGTCTTCCTTTTCACGGCAGTGTATGTGGGAAGGAAATGATTTTAGTCGTGTTTGTCGTGTCTGTAACTATAACTTGGATCATGTTTGAGTACCAAGGTCATTGACGCAAGTTCAAGGTCACTGCAATAAAAATAACCAATGCACAAGGTCAAGGTCCAAAAACGTTTTGGAGGTTATTTAAAGATCAAAGTCGATTGAAGCTGACCTTGGGATTTCCTTGTTTTTTTCCTTTTTCTGCTTTAATTTTTATAGCATTTAACATTTGTGCAGCGGGCAGTCGGCCTTTAACTGAAAGGTATTCTTGTGGCTTTCTAAGATTAAGCTCACATTTGGAAAATCCATTTTATAAAAATATCAATTATATACATAATTGTTCACATAATTATATACATAATACTAAGGAGCTCCCACAAGGTACCGTGTTAAAGTTCTGACACAATTTTTGTGCACTGCATATACATCTTTATGCCGAAAATGTCTTTTATTGCGTTGATGTTGACTCCGTAATCTAAAGAACCTATGTTCAATCCATCCAGTTTACAACTTCCGATAACTTCTAATACGGCCATTAAATTTTAATTCCCTATCCGCAAGTAACCAACAAAATTCTCATACTCTTTACAATTTAAATGTGCACAGTTTTCACCGGAAGATAATGATAATGAGGCAAAGATAACATTGTCAGTTGTGGAAATAAAAGACAAACTGTGGTTACCTGATCTTTTCCTAAGGTGAGAATTTTACGGTCGTCTTTCGTTCCAATAGAGGTTTTTCTTAATTCGAACCCTATCTAATTCTTCTAATTCATGTAATTCATCTAACTGGATAAGATTGGTCACACCATTTTTAGTAAATTTCATAAAAAAATTAGCCATTTTCAGTCAATTTACCAATACGGATGTACTAATAATAGTAATCCTACTTATTTTGGTATCTTTTCACTTTCCAATTTAGTTGAATTAGACAAATTTGATGAATAAGATGAATTAGTCAAATTTGATCAATTAAACAAATTCGAATTTGAATTTGAAAAAACCTCCAATAAAAGCACAGCAGGCACTGTCCAAAATGCAAAAGGCATGGGCAGAAAGTTACTTCTTTAAAATAAGTAGGAGTAAGCATCTGTGATATTAATTTTTGGCTATGTGGTACCCAACTGACATTGTCAAAAAGCAGTTCCTAAGATTCAGAGGGTGAAATGTCTGGTTTAAGATTTTCACATACTTTGTCGAACATTAGTGAACGGATTATGGCTTTTCATTTTGAGAACAGGAGCTGCTGGAAAAGTTTAAGAATAAAAGAATTAAAAGCTATCCTCTTCATGTGAAATAATAAAATATTTTATTTTACTGTAATTTTGTAGCAATGAGAAAGATTCAAGAGCGCTAAATCCAGATGAGATGACTGACACGAACACATTGGCGAAAGTCAACTCTGATGGATATGTATTTTTTGTTAGGGTTCTTACAATTAAATTTAGATGTCCAATGGACCTACGGGTAATCTTATCTTGCAATTGTATTGTTGTTGTGTCGACGGTAATTTTGCCTCAAAACAGGTCTAAGAGGTGCTGCCACTTCCGCGCTGCTAAATATCAGGGTTGTGATACGGAAATCAATACTTACTATAAAAGCAGCAGTAAGGTAACACTGACTACAGTTTTAATACGGGCCAATGAAGAGACATTGACATTGGTAAAGATTTTAAAATTTATTTCACATTTTCCTGTGAGCATTTACAGAATTGAATGTAGATATGTGTATGTATATTTAACTTCTTTAGATCCGAATTTATGCAAGGGATTGTCCAGTTTGGTTCATATTCCATTATGTTTGCAGATTGAAAATTTGGCTTCAATTTTTTCTCCTTTGGCCCGTGTTAAAAATGTAGTCAGTGTTACCTTATTGTTAACTTTTTAGGCAGTATTGATTTCCGTATCACACCCATGTTTTGGTTCCTTTGGACTTTGATGCGGGGAACGATCTTAGTGACAAAGTAATTAAAAACCAAACACGGTAATACGGCTACTTCCATTTTTAGCACAGTTGTATCAGCACAGGTGTATTATTGCAGCCATGCTAAGTGCTCCATAAACTGAAATCTCAAAAAATCGGTATACCTTACGAGATATAGGATTTTTCCCTTGTACTGTAAATTACTGCCACCATTCTAATATACCAGGCATACTGAGCCAGTATGCTTCACCAGTACACCTCTTGGCGTTGGTACAAAAGGAGGGATTTCTTTCGGTATGCACTTCAGTCTCAAGACTCCTTACTTGTAACATTACTACTGCAAATTGATCTCGGGTATACCTATTGAGGGACACACCTGAACAATAATCCCTTTGGTTTTCTAGATCCGAGGTCAGAGAGTTAAGGTCAAAGCCATAATGTCATTTGCTAATATCATATTTTCTAATACTTGCATTTTAATGCCTTTCTACAATTTCGGCTGTGGGCCTTCGACCATTCTCACTTTTGGTATACAAACAGCAATCGCAAATGTCTGATGAAAAGAAAAGCACAACATAAACTCCTATTGTTTTAAAATCTGATTTATGTTTAACTCCTCAGACTTTTCTCTGCAGACATACCCTTTAGATGGACAGAGATGTGGAATAGATATCGAAAGTTTAAAACACAAGGCAGATCAGATACACTTTGTGTGGAGTACGGTTCCTGTAGACACAGCCAATCAACTTAGTTTGGATAGTTTTATCTATGAGGGATACGAACTTGTAGACTGTACAAAGAGTTACACAGTAGGAACATTTCCTTGTCAACGGATTGTCTTCAAGATACAAAGGCAGATTGGCTACTTTGTGATGCAGGTAGATATTTGTCATCTGGAAATTAAAAAACTCAAACTAGAAATTGATTTCAAGTTGTGGACAACTCAAAACTAGAAATTGATTTCAAGTTGTGGACAATAGCATCTCTTGCGACAACCCATTTACCCCTAATCCAGATGCATCTAATCCGATGACACAGACCCTATCCTATCCTTCAACACACTAGTTAGCAATCCCATATCAGTCAGTGTTCGATATAAAACCCTTGCAGGCTTGGCACAAGTACTGCAGACATCATTTAGCTAGTCCTTTAAATCCCACTGATACCACTTGTATCCTGTTTATACTGTAACTGCAAGTGTCCCATATCTCCCATATCAGCACTGAGAACATGCCTCTGAATACATTAACACAGAGAAGACCAATAAGCTGCTTTAGAAAGTGTGTTAGTGTGGCCAGACTGCATGATGACTGTCACAGCATCCTATATTCCTGCTATTCTATTGGAAGCAGGACCCTCCATGTTGGTGGGCTGTCCTAAGCACCCCTATAAATACCCTTGAAGCAGGGGCATCAAGTGACAGTCTGGGGTATGTTGCAGTTGCTATACCTTTTGTTGTGGAGCAATAAATGAGTAACTGAAGATGACTGTAGTTTGTCTGTGATGGGTTTGGGGATAAACCCTAGATACTAAACACCTGTGCAAGTTGCACGCACCCCATGGCTAGGGAACTACAGGTGTCACTTGGTATAGGTGAACCTTGTCCTCGGAAGTGTAAGTTATGCCACGCGGATGGGTCACTCTCAATCAAACAAGAAAACACAGTGACTTTCTGTCACTGTATTAATGATAGATTAACAAACCAGCATGAAATCCAATTGTTCCAGGACGATACAAAACTGATAGTAATTGCATGATCCCAGGAGAAGGGGGAGGTAGGGAGGGGGCAGGGAGGCAAGGATGGAGGGAGAAAGAGAGGGAGAGAGAGAGGGAGGTCCACCTCCAGATGTGAAGTGGCATCAATGCAAGGTCCCGGTGGAAGTTGGACCATCCATCCACCTCACCTCAAATACCATTATTTTTTCTCTCACCGAAAAATCAAAAGAGAATAAACATTAGCATTCTTTGCAAATTAACGCAGCAGATAAAATTCATATCGGGTAACAGATCGTGAAATTACTATTAAAAGTTTTCGTCCGAATTTCAATTGAAATTTGCACGTTAACTGTGCGCATAAGGGAATTCATGCAAGGGAGCGCCCATAAGGTACGATTTTCGTGCACTGAACTACCTTCCTACAACAAATCAAGAAAATGCTATTGATGTTTGAGAACAAACACGACGAGTGTCAGCTTTAAATAGAATTTTCTTGTTTTAATTTGATCAATTTGCTGACGTTTGAGAACTGAAGAATTCCACGTTGTGCTTTTGAGACATTCTTTCCTTATCTCCTTTGTTCTCGTCGGCTCCAAAATTTCAGGAGATGATTTTCATAAAACTCATTTATGTATCCCATTCTGTAAACATCAATTCTATGAATACTTTTAGCTTTACCTGCCAAGTATCTTGATTGTTGTCTTGTCCTGGATTACATTCTGGATTGAAATGGACGCCGAAAGTCAGGTAAGGCTATTGCTCTAAAATTTGTTCTAAAAATTCTATTGCTCTATTGTTGATAAAATTTGGATTTTCTGAGCAGTATTCTAGCATATCTTATTATCGAGTCAAAATAATTATTTTGAATATTTTACAGATTGGTTTGGCTTTACTTTTGGTTCTGACGATCACTACCCAGAACTATGGAGCACAAAGTTCTCTACCCAAAGTTTCTTACGTCAAGTCCATAGATGTCTGGTTTCTTGGTAATTGGACATTTCATGACATTTTTATTGCTAAATTGCGTGTACTTGTTGGGATAAGCATCAGCTGACAATTCACTGATCCCTTGTTATTTTGTTCCACAAAAAGACGGAGTTTGACAATTCAATTAATTTTCGAGGAACTTTTTCGCGTTTTTAATTCGCATCAATAACTTTTCATAGTACAAAACTTAAATACTGTTGCATGTCAAATGATAGTAAAATAATTAATACTACCTGTGCTCCTCTAGGTTGCCTGGTTTTAGTGTGCTTGTCTCTCGTGGAAGGGGCCATTGTGACTTATTTGTCGAATCATTCCACTGTGAGCGCAAAGCACAGACTGGACAAGATCGAAGAACTGATACTGAAGTTGAATGGCGTTGACAGCAGAGAGGATTATACAGAGAATGATGTAGAGGACAAGGATGCCCATGATGAATGGAAAAGGAAAAATAACAGAAATAAAAAGGAACCGAAAATTCCTCCGATTCATAAGATATCTCGAGCCTTGTTTCCATTGATGTTCATTGTATTTAATTTTACCTACTGGGGGTATTATTTATAAACTAGAACAAGTTAACTGTATAGTCTTAAATAGAATGCTTAAATAGAATGACATAATGTCATTATGAGAAAGTAGTTTAAAGTAGTTTCATTTGTATCAAAAACAACATGAAATTTTTTTATTATGCTTTTTCATTTTGTAAAACAATACAAACTTTTGTTTTAATAAACACAAGGCGTGAAACTCAATTTTCTTGAATGAAATAAAACACAAATCTGAAAAGGATGAATATTTCTCATCTTGCGTCCGTCTCCATAGACGTTTTCAAAGGAATTACACATATTATGCAAATGTCGTTGTTTGATAAAGAAATATTGATATTTGTTTCTAAATTATCTAATTATTTTGATTCTGTAGCTTTGTTTATGGAATAACCCAGACTGCATGGTCTAGTTTAATATAATTGTGTCTTTGCATTGTATTGAAAGCGTGACGACTAGTGGTCCTCATGGCTTCATGCTTTTCGCTACATTACTTTGAAAAATCAACTTTTTTGTCTGATAAGGCTACTTTGCCTAATCTACTGATAAGACAAGAACTTTAGGAAAATTAGAAAATGCCTTATGAGGCAAGAAAGTAAGGCAAATTAGGCTAATTAGGCACACCAAAATAAATAAAAAGACACTCAGGTCAATGTTATACCGGTACACATTAGCTTCTTCCCAGTATTTATTATGGCTCCTGAAATTGATTTCATTTTGCAACAATAGAATTTTAATAAATACGTTGAGACACATTTAAATCATGAAATTCCTATCAATTTTTGGACAATAGTGCACTAAAAGCACAGCGTAGTCATATTGATACGGCATCCATTTACAATATTGTAACTCAGGAGAGGTTAGTTTGTAAAATTTAAGGCAGATGCCAGACTAATTTATTTTGGTGCTCTGGAAACCTACGGTCACAAAAAATATATCATATGGTGTGAATGAAACAGGTGGTAGTATGCTATGTGTGAATATGCTGTGAATGAAACACATTTCAACAGCATTGACCAGTATTATGTTATGTCACCATTCATGCAATGACTCCCTGTTGTGTGTCGTGCACTGGCCATGCATTGATTCCAGCACTGTGATTATAAATTTATTTTGGTTCAGTGTAAGTGCATTGAGACCAATTTCAAAATTGACAGGAATTTCATGAGTTAAACATACAACCTTTCCTTTTATCGATATCGATAAACAGCTTCATTTTTTACTGAAGGTAAGTGAACTGAAATATCTTTACTTGTTGCAGTTCAGGAGAAAACAAAAAAAGGAATATTTTTGCAGACGCAAAATTCTGATAATTTATTTACACTTTACTTAGTGTACAGTGATATAAATTAATTGGTGGATGTCAGTATGAATTCATTATGAATTTTCGAATGATTACCTACAGGAGTTTCTTCCCAGCAGTACATTTTCTGATGGATACCGAGGTGGATAAAGAAATGGAAGGTGGCGGAAAACTACAGCAGTTAAACTAGAATTACTAGAATAACTTTAAACAAATAATTAAATTCTGTACAGAAAAGAAGAAAAGAAAATAACACCAGTTAATACTGACTAGAGGGAGTCAGTGTTAAATTGTGTAATTGTCTTTGCTCTTTTCTGAAGAGTAGTTATTGAATGGAAATATGTGCATACCAACAATCTTTAACTCCTTTAATTCCGAAGGTACGCAAGGGATTTTCTTATTTTGCTCATATTTTCACGATTAAGCCAGATTAAAAAATTGGTAATGGGAAGTGTTACTTTTTGTATCACGCCCCTGAATTAGCTAGTTTACTATATTCATTGACAAGTCTCGAGGAATTAAATTGGAAGAATTAAATTTGAAATTTAAATTAAATATATTACCAAACTGTATGCACACAAGGATTTTCAATGAAACTTTTAAACCATTATGAGAGTTTCCCATTATATTTGGTTGGAAATGGGTCTACATAGAAAAACGGTTTTGTACATGATATTTCTTGTGTTTTTCATCGTTTTTGCCAATACCCAGATAATAACCGACTTCAGTTCACAAGGATTGACAGCTGTTCCGACAACAAATATTCCGTCAAATACAACAAGTCTCAGGTTGCAGAACAATCCATTTGGAACAATACCCAGCAATACATTCCAGGGACTGGGACTAACAGCTGTGTTTGAAATTTTCTTGGACAACACCGGCCTCACTGATGTAGGTTTAACCAGAGATTCATTTGTCGGAGTTGAAAATGTTCAAAAAGTAAGTTGCGTCACGCTTGTGTTAAAACTTTTCCCCGAATACAGAAGTATTCAGAATAGCAAATGGTGAAACAGTTATCATACCACAAAAAAGTGAACATATCAAGGTGGTATATGGAACATGCACAGAGGGCGGCATCTTCTAGTGGGAAATCCCCATAGAGTGAAAAATATATTGAGTGTTTTGTAACGACTGAGACAGAAAGTTCCATTAACCCTGAATACAATGCCATGTCTTGAACCAGTCACTCTGGTGTAATAAATTCCATCATCTAACATAACAATTGAGAGAATGAAAGTAATTCACGCCGTGCTTTTGGTCAGCTATTGTTCCAAAACGATAGGAATTACACCCTATGGTAATGTAGCATGAACGTTAAATTAATTTTTACAACAACTGGATTATTTATACATGTTAAGTAAAATACTTGTGAAAAGTATCTTCATAAGGTGGTATGATGAACTGAAATAGTAAGCTTTAGAACATTAGTTGCACTCCTATCCGTCAGATTGAGGGGCGCAGCACCTGATGCAATGTATATACAACATTCTTATTGACCCTTCTAGGCAATTAACGAGAACCAAAGCTTGGTCAGATTTTTGTAGACTATAACAATAACACTTCTCTCACATTGTAGGTGTATTTGAGGGACAATAAACTGACGCTTGTTCCGGATTTATCTCTTTTGACCCAGATGACTCATCCTTACGTGGAAACGAATTTCGTCACACAACTTCGGGCGAATCAGTTCTCACCATGGCCAGCTCTAATGTAATTATGTGTTGTCCATTCATAAGCTCCTTTTTCTAAAGCTATTCTTAATTAATTTTGGGAACATTTGAAAACTAATAAATTCCACACTGTGCTTTGGATGTACGCAAAAGCTCAGCGTGGAATCCTACTGATATGATTTTCATCTTCCAATTTTTCACAGTTTCACAGTTTAACCTGTTTCGGGAACAAAAGAACGAAATGCTGTGCTATTTTTACAGGCATATAACAGAGTTTAAAAACTGTAAGATGGTCATTAGAGAGTATAGGGCCACTTGGGAGGGAATTCTCATTGGCTAAGAGGACCACAGTTTAAGGGAACCTTAGCCAA
>JBCAUI010529508.1:0-11403 GCA_038406195.1 Haplosyllis anthogorgicola | reverse complement strand
TTCCTAAAGTGTTGTTGAAGGAATAAAAACATTATAGAATGAATATAAAGCTTTCGCTTGCTCTGTGCATTCACTCCACCTCACATACCGATTGATGCTAGTCGACACAAATAACACCTTAAGTATCCAAAGTACGTCGAGACTTAAATTTCTCGAAACACACACACACACATGCACACACACACACACACACACACACACAGACACACATGTGTGCACTCTCTCTTTCTCTCTGTGTCTGTCTGTCTCTCTTTCTCTCTCTCTATCTCTTTCTGTCTCTCTCTCTCTTTGTCTCTCTCTGTCTCTATCTGTCTGTCTCTCTTTCTCTCTCTCCCCCCTCTCTTTCTCTCTCTCTCTCTGTCTCTGTCTCTGTCTGTCTGTCTGTCTGTCTGTCTGTCTGTCTGTCTCTCTCACACACACACACACACACACACACACAGAAACACACACACACACGACATTACCTTTGCATGCAGTTAGGCCGGCAGATTTGATTTACGGACAAATTCTCTGAGAGTTATTTGGATGTACCTGGAAACCGCAAAGTACACGGGGAAATGAATAGCACAGGAGTCAGGACGGCAGCGCTTCATAATAAACCGCATTATCATTACCGTGATTTACACAACACTGACGGTTTTCAATAGCAAAAGCAAAGTTCAACATTTCTTTATTACACCTTTTCAGGCGATTTTTTTTCTCTCGAGGGTTTTTTTGCTCGGTGTGTCTTCATTGAATGCTGTATGATGAATCGTTTTGTATGATAAATATCATTAAGTCTAGGGCTTATTCCTTCCTACCGGATTTTCACGTAAATAAGCCACTTCACGTAAATTATATGTGTGAAAAGGCCAAACTTGCAATATAAACTTAGCTCTGAATATAAGCCCATGGTCTTATTGGTGTGAAAGTGTGCTGATGTGTTGAATCAATGACTGCCCACATGCAAAGTACACATTTAAAAATGTAATAAACTACATTATGCAAATGTATTTTTCCCCCATCAAAAGTTTTGAAATGCATTAATTCAAGTTGATAATACTGTTTTAGGTAATTTATTGAAGAAAATGGTTTCATTTTTGGCACATATTTGTAAATTTTAGCAGTGACTCTGGAAATATTGTTATTAGCATGTGGGCTTATAAACGTGAATTTTTTCACAACTATAAGCCCATGGGCTTCTAAATAAGGAGGGGGGCTTATTTACATGAAAATCCGGTACATATCCCACACACACATTTCGCCAGCAGATTTTATTTACTTTTAATGCAAAGAATTGAAATTATTTTCATAAAGTTGAGAATGTTATTTCCTTGAAAACTTTGTGTATCTTTGTTTTTGTTTTTTTCTCCAGACATTACTGAGAGAAAATAGGCTTAATTGCTGCTTATTTCCTTTAGTTAAGCCCCGTAGTCTTAGTAAATCACAGACCAAGGTGTAAAATTGGTACCACCAGAAGAGAGTAGGACAGGTTTGAGTGCGTCAGTACCAAGTGGGATGTAAACTGCCTCTGGTCCATCACAGTGATTGATGGCTCACACCAAGGTTGGGTGAGATTTCTGCTGGTGGGGTAATAGTGTAAAGCGCCTCTGGAATGGTCAGCACAAGACGAGGATAAAACATCCCATACAAAACCACTGGGCCAAAAATCTACAAGTTCGTTCATCGCCCTCTGAAATTTTATGAGGCCAATTCCTTTGCTAACCTACATTTAAACCGTGATCTAACAAATGAATTAAAAGCAACAGAATTTGGTTAGTAGCTTTTGTGTAAAAGAGATTGCAAATTTAAAGTGGTTCGGTTTAGGGTGTTGTAGTCCACGCTGTAATAATCTTCACCTTTCTTTCAATCTGTTCAGGACCATTGATTAAACACAGTACATTGATGTAGCGGAACATGTAGCTTTACTATTTAGTCCATTACAAGTCGTCCTCATGTCGACAAGTCACTTACTCAGGGCTCCTACATCCAATCAAGTTGAGGTTCAAAACATCGTGAGTTTGAGTCGTGAGGACTTTCAAAATATTCTGGGTAGTACATTCCACATGAAGGGATACCATGAAGGTTAGTAGTGGCCACTTTCTAAAAATTGTTACAGCCTAAAAACCTGACGGGAGCATTTGTTTGTTATTTCGTTTTTGTTTGTTTTTTTTCAAGATAGGAGCTGAAGAAATTCTGTTTGTTAGTATTTGTGTCGACAAGTTGAACTGAGGGTTGGTTGGCTGAGTCTCCAAACCTTTAAAGTCATACGACTTGGGCGTAGGGTTGACTGTAGGGTGGATGTATTCGTGAGTGAAAAGCTACCCTAGTGCGCCTTGTAGTGTAGTGATTAGCACAAAGGGTTGCTGTTCAGTAGAGCTGGGTTTCGAAAACCGTACCCGTTTGTACCGAATAATTTTGCCAAAATTGGTTAGGAAAGTAAACAATTCGATTAACTGGTTTTATTTTACTGATACCAAAACCTGTCCTGTCTTAGCAAATGGTGACATTAATGAAGATCTGAAGAAGAAATCTCAATTTCAAAATAGTGTATGATGTCTTGTCAACATAGAGAGCAATTAAGTTGAGAGCAGAAAACAGTGTAACAATGTTATCATTTGAATTTGGTTTTGGTTTAATACTATGATGAATAAGTGTAACTGTAAGCAAGTACAATAAATAACCAATTTAGGAATTTTATCAGCAATTTACACAAACCATATAAACCAACAATCGTTTGAATGAAATAAACCGAAAACCGGTTTTGAAAATTTCCTTTCGGCACCAGCTCTATTGTTCAGGTGACCTGAGCTCGATTCCCGAACAGAGTAGAAATATTAAGCAGTGTCTCAGTAAATCACAGCCTCACCAGACCAAGGTGCAAAATTGGTACTGCAATGGTGAGATTGGGTAGACAGGTTAAGAGCGCTGTAAATGGATGACCACTTGATTAAATCACCTCAAAAGTGATGACTTATTCCAAAGTTGGCTGAGTTTCCCGTGGGAGTAAAGTTGTGAACTTTTTCGATAAGACGGTAAAGGAATACTTTACCCTGATCCCGTTAATAGTTTTTATTTTTTCCAATGTGTCTACATTAGCCATTTGTGTGTCTGTTTCACGAGTTACAGTAAGAATTTTGAAGTAAAAAATACATTGACTTGAATTGGAAGTGTTCAGAACACAGTAAAACCATATTTCATTTCAAAATTCCTTCTACATGCTTAAATTTAGGCGTTTCAAAGTGATAAAATATGCCCAAAACTCTAACATTGGTGTCAATGGGGAGAAGTAACAGATCTCTCACAAAGTGAAGACAGTTCATTCACGTAACAGATCCTTCACATGAGTTCCCGGTACCTGACCCCTGTTTTATCAAAATCAAGACTCAAACTCACTAAAAATCCAAGCAACGTAAAAACTGATGTATTACGGAGTGAATTGGGTTAGTTAGCCGGTTTATTAGCCCTTCTCATGGATCTGGTTTACATGGCAGATAATAATGTCAAGTGTTCTTTTACTTTTCATCAGTTACGTGATTGTGTACTCAGAATGCATTAAGTGAATTTAAGTAGTATTTAAGCTCGCGTGTGGAGCAAGGCAACGCTTTTAGTTGTTCGCGTAGGTCTGTTTGTTTGTTATTTTTGGTGGCAACTGTCACAGTCACGTACATTGAGACCAGCGTACATCCATTTTGGAGCCACTGGTATTCCTATTTTAGATTTCAGGTATGCTCAGTTTCCTTGGATAAATACCATCCACTACTGGGTGGTCACCCATCCAAGGAATTTACCAAGGCCGCGATTGCTCAACTTCAGCGCGCGGCTTTTGAAGTACACAGCCCACTTTTATCAACCTCGATTAGAGATTCCATAGTTAAGGATAAATGCTGAAAAGGCGCGTTTATTGTTCGCTTCAAAAGGTTTCAAAATGTATGGAAAATTTTATGTAAATTTCGAACAGTCCAGGCTGTGCCTAATGGTGAATGATCTCATAGTTAAAATAGCAAGGTCAAGGCAACTTCGAGGTCGAGATAATGCTATGTAAATTTGGTACAAATTAGCATGGAATTCGCCAAGGTGAGAGTTAAATGCATACATACAAAATTACAAAAACTACCGTACAAATGTATGAAAACCTATGCTGCACATTACACTTTTGAGATGTAATCATGTTACTGTAGATGTCAATTGAAATGAACGTGCAAAATGTTCTACTTTAAAACTGCTTTCACCTCCTCACAAGACACCCATGTCTTTACAGTAATTTCCCAGCCGCGCAGTTGAAGAGTCGCAGACACAAATAGAAAGTCTTAAAAATTTAATTAAATCTCCACCTGATCTATCTCCGTGCTACGTCACATACTAGCGAGATCAAGTTACACGTTCCACGTCAATTTGTACGTGTGTTACTCGATGGGATCTGGTGATTTCAAAATTCTTCTCACTCGTACAAAGTGACGTGAAACGTGCAACTTAACCTGGCCATTCTTACATTTTAACCGCACTTTTTTAAACGTGTAGCTTGACACCCTCATTAGTGGAAGAGGTTGGTGGATGATTGTACGCAAGCAAGAAAGTGTGCAGGCGAGAGATCCACCCTGGCTTTAAAGTCCACGGGAAGGGTCACACAAACTGGAAAACAGGGGTAATCAGTGTCCCCACAAATGGACTCTGGTCCAACAAAACTTAAAAAAGAAAACAAACCGTGTAGATTGACCTCCCTTGTACCTCACCGATACTCGTGACACGATGCAGTTCAGCTAATAAACACGACAGCTTATCTTTAATTAGAACTGATTAAATGGGTTAATTGCAATTTGCTGGTCGTAAGGCATTGCGGTTTTATTACCTATCGCCACGTGTCATTTGGAGGTGGAAATAGTTGTGAGTCTGAGACACGTGTGCAGAGCGAGTGAGTAGACAATAATCTGGCCTCATGGTTGCCGATTGTAAGTCGGTTATGTGAGGCTGTATCTTTCTGCATAGGTTGTGCTAGTACCTAGTGTCCAGGAGACATAGGACAGCACATGCGCACTGCAGTCAGCAATTATCCTTGTTAATCCTTCAATCTATTGACTAGTAAATGAGGAAAGAAAGGTAACACACATATTTATACACTTTGTATTATTTTCTTTTAAGACTTTTCTTTATACCCTGAATTATGCGCCTACAGTGGCGGATCTAGAGGGGAAACTCAAGGGGCCTGCCCCCTCCCCAGCCTCTATTAAACCATGCTTGGCTGCCATTTTGGGTCCCACCGAACCAATATCTAGATCCACCACTGGCGTATCTGCAACAATTTTAAGATATTGATCCAGATCTTTGAGAACTGTGACTCGTCCTTTAACTGACACTGTGACTGATCCACACGTGTTAATACCGGAGGAGATGGAGGTATTACTGGAGTCGTGGGTTTTATGTTCACATCTCTCACACGGATGGGAAACTCTTGTCTTCCGCTCCTACATGCAGCTGATAAATCACGACACCAGCAGAGGGAGAAATTTATAGCAAGATCTTTAATTGCACCGACTACCGACTAAATATTTTTTAAAAAGAATTAGTGGACCTTGGTCCATTTTATGGGGCCACTGGTACCCTATGTTTTGGACTGCCAGTGGATCTGTCACTTGCACGCTGTCATCCTCAGAATCACCTCTGATTTATGACGTCAGTCTATTCATTTTCAATGGTTTGACGTCAGCTGCTTGCGTCGAGTCATGGTAACAAGTGTTGTGAAGGTAGCAGTTACGCTCCGGGTTACCCCTTTACCTCAATACAAATATACATTGTGCAAGGGTGTTAGCAGGCAGCTGGCCACAGGTTTTTTCAAGCATTTGTGAAGAGTCTCAGTGCGGAACTCAAACCAACTGAACAAATGTTGTAGTTACATATGCTGCTCCACCTAAATCTGTGACATATGTTTTACGTCAAACATTTTGTCAACGTTTCGTCAACGCTTTGGACATACTCCGTATTAATACTTATTTTCAAGCCGTAATACATTTGAATTATCTCAAACAATGTTGTTATGAAAGTTATATCATCTGGAACAATTAAGATCAGCATTGTTAAAACTTTCAAAAACTTACAGACGTACAAGCTTGACAGACACTAATGTTTAGATCATGTGGCGCAAGGCAACCAGATTACGTGTTGAGTGTTGTAACAATAACCGCGCGTAGAATTAGTTGATAATTTTGATGGACAGACAGACAGACATCTGGCTGGCTATCTCTGACGAGTGACAGCCCAGCTCTTCAGACATGTCGTCTATTTTTGTACAAACCAGATTGAAAATGTCACAGACTTTAATGTATTTGTTCTAATAGATGCTACCGCAGTTGTGCCGGATGGTATCAATTGACCAAAGTTTTTCTTTAGATAGTTTATTTTTGTATTGTTACTATTAAAGCAAACCAAAGTTTAAATTATTGTTTATTTATTCTACACATTTGTTTGTTGGTTCTTCTGGATCGGTTTAGAATATTGAACATGCTTATTTTAGTAGTATTTCATGTTATTGTGTATTTACCTACAGTAGGACCTGTCTTGAGAGACACTCTACTTTGTGATGACTAGAATGCCGTAAAAGGCAGGAATGCCGTACAAGACAGGTAAAATAAATATTAATATTGAGGATTCAAGTCAGGGTAAAACTGCCATTAAAGTAAAATGAGCCGCTTAAGACAGATTCTACTGTACTCTCGAGATTGTTACCACTCATTTTGAAGTACTGTTTGGTGCAACTAGACTATGACAAGACGAGGTTTTAACTCAATGCAAATGGAGCAAAACTCTGCTCTTTCAATTGGGGATTTTGCTGCATCCGAACACTGGACAAAGTACTTGCGTTTAGAGTGAATACGACCCACGAGATAAAAAGATGGTCCACATCAAAGTCACCATGTCTGCCTGTTTAATTATAACCCGTGTTCAAATCCTAATGAAATATTATGATAAGCATTCCTGGAATGGAGCAGTTTTTGCTTTAACCCTTTTGATCTTTCATTCTGTCAAAGTTGCAGCATTTTTTTTGTATTTTACTTGAAGGTAAAAACTGAATTTCTAAAAATTAGCTAGTTTAAGTTGTCCAGATAGGATAGGGCAGTTAAATTGTTAAGTCATTTTGTGCATACAGTAAAGCAGTAAAGTGAAGCAGAAAACTACCGATAAGAATAGTTTGACATATCCACCAAGTGGGATTTCAAATCAAACTGGTTTCATATTTTTCTTCTTTTTTTTAAAATTTCTTGTCGGACCAGGGTCCATTTCTGGAGTCATTCATTATCCCTGTTTTCGACTTCGAGTGATTCTCCCCATGGGTTTTAAAGCCAGCGTGGATCTCACCTGCACTCTTCCTTGCTTGCTGTCATTTTGTGTGTACGTGTCTCTGTGTGTGCTCGTTTGATCTTAAGTTCGAAGAGGGTTAACCAGAATGAAGAATCTTACAAGAAAACAATTAACGGGGTCAAAACTGATGGGAGATGACAGTATGAATCAGCTGTCATAGTCTTACACACAACACATGCTTTATTTATTTATTTCTGACTTGTTTTCTTCACTTTTCTAGGACACCCTTGCTAACACAGTAGGATTAGACGTTGTCGTGTGAGTGGGATCTCTTCAGCGGGATCATCTTCTCTAAATCCGGATTAAAACCGTAAGTTCTCATTTTATGACAATATTTGTTCGCACCTTAAAAGTTGAAGTGTCATTTTGTTGTGTTTTTTCTGTTGAATGTTAATTCAATAGTGAAAAATGGTCTTCAGCCTAAGAAACTGACAGTTACCATCAAAATACGTGTAGTAACCAGCGAACAGAACAAAATAATTACAGTAGAACCTGTATTTTACGTCACCAACGTAAATGAGAGGTTCTTGTTAAATAGGGTGTCATTACATTGTTGCTTAATTGATGACTGATAAACTTAATATTATATTGTGTAATGTTTATTTGGTTCCTAATTGTCTCACGTAAAAAGAGGCACGTAAAATCCAGATGCCACAGTATTTACGTTGTCACATGAGAAGTAACGACGTTACGTTATAACATGATGACGTCAGACTGTAATTGAACAATTGCAACTCGGTTTTGTAATTGAAAACAACCTCTTTTTGGCAAAGGTAGAAAAGCTCGAAGACGGTGACATTCATTGCCAGACTGACCGGAATCAAATGTTATTTGACTCATTGTTAACCTTAAGTGTTTAATATTAATCAGTTTTCCAATGACAATACACCATTGTTAGCAAGAAACTGGGGTTTAAAATTGGGAGTAAATTATTCATGGAAAAATACGACAGTCATAAAAAGAAAACAAACTGATTGGAGTCGAAAAACTAGGACAGAATTATTAACGCACATTGCATCGACCAAATTAATTCTGACGGATGAAAGAGAATAGGGTAGAAAAGGTTCACAAGAGTAGGGGTCGAACGGGTTTGAATTTACTACCGAGAAGACCTCAGAGGCAATACTCGACACGAAAACGAGAACCCAAAGGTAGTATTGTTACCGGATTTCCCCGTTATATAGCCCACCCAAATATAAGCCCATGGGCTTATGAGTGGGGAATATTCCCCATAAAGAAGCCCTGGGCTAAAAATTACAATTTTCACTTTGACATTACATGTTTTCTGAATTTATGTAGAAAAGGTTATTGAATTACCGATACAACTAATCATTTAATTGTGATTTACATTCATCATGCAAGACATGAATTTGTAAAATGATAAATCATAAAGAAAATAAAGCATGGTACCAAATACTGGTTAGCTGTACCTTTTATGTTCCCCATTTATAAGCCCATGGGCTAATATTGTGTGCCAAACTTTGTTGCTAATTTAGGCCTAGTCCCCACATATAGCCCATGGGCTAAATTACGGGGAAAATCCGGTATGAAAATATGACTAAAATTGAATTGTTGCTACCTGAGCAACAGATAGCTAAGTGATGAGTTTGTGCTATTTTGACGCAATCCTGACACTTTGTGACGTGCCAAGTGCCTCAGATTATTACGTCACTGGAGACGTCATTTGATTCGTGGTCATGTGAACAAGTGCTGCATTGTATGTGGAGGTAGCAATTACCTTTCAAGTAACCATTTAATTACTGAAATCATTGATGTAGAAAAATAATGCAAAAGTTGTGTTGAGTACACTATATCATATAAACCCAAGTTAGAAAACCTACCCGTCGAATATTAACTTAAAAAAACCAAAAAAAAACAAAAAAAAACCCGAATCCGATGAGTACCCGAGGTATTCGTTTCACTCCTACGCAAGAGGGTCTTGCATTACAGCCGCACGCTAACAACAAAAAGCAAAGTTGTGCCATATCAATAGAAGACGAAGTTAGAAAAATGAGGCACGAAGGTCTAATCTGCCTCCTAATCTGTTAATTTCACAACAGTTATTAGCAGCTCCATCAAAGCTAATCAGAACAAATCTCAAACAAAGAGCAAAAACATGCGCAATTTCTGGAGGTAAATTTCATTTGATTTTTTCATGGAATTAATTTAGATTTAAATAGGTCTTACTAATTATAGTAGACCTGATACAGGCTCTGATACAGGGTTTTTTTGGAAAGATTGTATTAAAAGATTGTAGAATCTACTTTATGTGTTATTACATGATACATGTGATCTCATTAAAAATGAAATTAGATTTCTAATTAGAACATAATTAAACATCATAATTAGACATTGCATTCACGTAGTAATTTCAATATAAGTGCATTCATTTTCGAACTTTTAATTCAGAATACCTGAAAAATCTCTTTCACACCGTAGACTGTCCACCACAGGCGTACTAACAAGGCAATTTATCACATAAACACTAAAACAATGTTTACATATCCCATATATCACCCAGTTAGCTAATTAAGATGCTAGTTAAGATTAATTTATACAATTGGCAGCTGTTAATTAGAGCCCTTAGGCTTGGGTCCAGTATGTATATTGGAGGTATATTTTAACCTAAGGCTAGACATGTCACATTAGTTAGATACAACATAACATTTGGCAACATTAATCATTTATCTTGTGTGAATTATGTGTCTATATCTACTGGTATTAGAGCGTTTTTATGTTGATGTTATGATTTATTATCCGTAATAATGGTAATAAAATAGTTGTTTATTTAGTAAAAATAATGGATTTGAGGCTGCCAACACACATACATACACGCACACACGCAGCCAGAAAACACACACACACACACACACTCACACACACACACACACACACTTACACATGCACACACACACTCACACACACACTCACACACACACACACACACACACACACACACACACTCACACACACACTTACACACACACACACACACACTCACACACACACACACACACACTCACACACGTACACACACACTCACACATGCACACACACACACTCACACACGTACACACACACACACACTCACACGCACACACACACTCATACACGCACACGTACACGTACACAGAGAGCTGAAAAGAGATCACAAGACATGTGCATAGACTTTAAAATGTGAGATAGGAAATGAAAAAATTAAAAGTTTAGCAACTTAAGTGCAATTTCGGAAGATCTTTACCAAATGTTCTTTATTGTGTGATAGGAAATGAAAAAAGTCAAACTTTTGATACTTCATGCAATTTTGGAAAATCTATTCTACCGTAAGTCTGTAAACTGAAGTAAATTTCGGTGCTTTGGAATTTTCTGTTTCTATTTCTATTTCTATTTCGTTAATTTCTATTAGTGAATTTCAGGTTGTCAAACTAAAAAGTCTAAACTGTGAAATAAGGTCACAATGAGCCTATCCAGAGATCAGATCGCACAAAAACTCAAACTTTGTACAGCAGTCGGCTTTAATCCGTTCGCTTTCTCTTTTTCTATCATTGTAAAGTCATCTTTTTTCAAATACAGCATACAGTGTACTTTACATGTATTTATTACATATACAACCACAACCACATGTTACATATTACAACCACATGTTACACAAGTACAGTACTGTTCAGTCTCTTTAATGTACCAAAAATATGCCTGTTTTGACTTTTTACACATGTGTTCACTACACCCCACTCGAATTCTGAAAGTAAAGAAGAATTCCGAAATTCTCATACATCGACATATACATTGATATTGATTTTGATTTATTTGCTTTCAAGGAATACATGTCTCAAAATTTGTACATTCACATGCATTTCATTATTATTCATTAATGAATATACATGTATAATGTGGAGAAATAAGTTTCTATCTAGTATATTTAGTACATGTATATTTAATGTCTTACATTATGTTGTCCTTCTAGAATGGGCGAAATAACTTTTGATGTTCAGTTTTATGTCCCTTCTTTTCAACATCGTAACATACTTTCCCTTCTTGACTTTCTTTCTTGACGTTAAACTGGTCGTACAA
>JBCAUI010529497.1:0-11403 GCA_038406195.1 Haplosyllis anthogorgicola | reverse complement strand
AGAAAATGATGGCATAATAGAATTAAAGAAGCCTCACAAATGCAATAAAAGAGACACCAGATTTCAATATGACAAACCAGACTCACTGGATTATGAACGTGCCTAAATGCCAAAACCTGTACTATGACCCGAATATGGCATGCTGTTTGAGAACCAAGGTATGTTGCTTCAAAACTTTCAAAGACAATACTTATTCATGGCAATTAAATTACCACAGGTCAAAGACCTGAAATTTTTCTCCACCGGTCTTCCCACACTGTGACAACTACAGGTACACTAGGCCAGGAAATCCTTCCTTTCTGCAGATAATACAACATTAAATGATGAAGCAATACACATGACAGTCTGCCAAACTTTTGCTGATATGTATGATGACTATATGGTGACAATAAAACAAAAGAGATTAAAATTACAAGACATGATAGAAAATTTTTTGCCATTGATTCTACCAAATAAGATATTTAAAACTGAGAAAGGCACAGCAATAAAAATGAGAGAAGGTCAGTTTATTTACTCTAAATCTACTTCGAAACAAGACCACCATAGAGATAAAAGAGGCACAGCACTTGTCTTTACAGGTATAGGCACAATCAGAGGACTTCTGATAAAAGGACTTAATTCTTACACCAACTACAAGAAAAATAAAGCTATGTGCAAAGCAATGCAGGCTTTGCAAACTACAGTAAAATTCTTCATTCACAGATTCAAACACTACACAACCATACAACAATGATGGCAAAAACAACCTTTGCTGCCCTTACCAACATCAAACAGGATATAAAGACAAAACAGTAGGGCTTGAAGGAAATGCAATGGCAAATACAATACTTGTATCAAGAAGTGAACAGAAAATTTACTAGAACACACACAGTGCTGAATAACCACCACCTTGCTATAAAGTTCATTCAAAACTATTTTGTACTTTTCATACAGGTTATGCTGAAATATTTGGATTATTTTGATGAGTATGAACAATTGTTCTATGATCTGGCATATGCACTCAATGCTGATGTCTCTATACAGTGTGGACACAGTTCCCATACCAATGGATGCTGAGACCTACAAAGGCACTAATAATCAATACACCAAGATACACATGGATACAGAATATATTGCCTTAACTGATAACAATTTTATTCCCATGACACAGAGACAATCAAATTTATGCAACAGAATAGCTAATGTTTATTTTGTGAAAATGCACATCTCTTATGCCATAAACAGCAACACACCTGCACATCCACCATTTATTATACATTTATTATAATGCTAATAGCAATATAATTGCAAATAATTGCACAACCAGGGTACACTTCAATGACCCACCTGAATCTAAAATTCTAGATGCCAGGGAGCAAATAGTCCTCTCAAATTTACCCCAACCATGGATTCTGGTTTGCAAACCTTCTAATTGACCGTTCAATATACAATACTCTACCTGTCATATCATAAATAGGACTGAATTATGTGAATGCTCATTATCAGCTGGAAACTACTTTTTGACACAATTGACTGAATCATGCAATAGCATGAACAAATCTAGATGGATATTTCACAACACGCTATGCCATCAATAAAATCATTTTTGACTATTTGGAAAACAAATTAGATATAAAATTAGAAAATGGTCTTAAAAAGATAACTACAGAGCTACAAACTAGCATTCCTATTTATGATCTGCTGAATATCTATGTTTTTCAGGAAGAAAGAAGAGATAACATTACAGATTACAAAACCAAACAGATTTTCACCGAATTGGAAATGGTGCTGATAGGAATGTTAGATGATGAAGATAAAGAAAGGTACAAGACAGATGATGCCTTCCATAAAGGACAAAGAGACTTTAATCATTACATGCAATAATGGACATTAAATACAACATGAACTAGTAGCAGCAGCTCCACCATATGAACAAAACCAGGACAAATTACCACCGAATTATCAGTAAAGCCAACAAACATTAAAACTTGAGCTATTCATAAGAATTAAATGTTTTTCCTATGATAACAGAACAGTACTTAAAAACCTTATATGATTACAGTGTCTTATTCACTGTATATACATTAGTTACTTTAATCGTACATATTATATAGATAAAGATAGCAACATTTAACATTAACATTTGACACATATTTACTCGACTATATATGTATATAATCAACATGACAACATCCAAAGAAGATGTACATTTAATCAATTATTTCATATGATAATCAACTTATAAAATGCTACCATTACACATAGGAATATTTTTACAATGTACTGTATATAAATATTAAATAAATACACTGGCGCATTATAATAATGCAAGAAAATGATATGACAATGATATGAAAATGATATGAAAATGACAGCCTGTTACAGCAAACTGCTTAGTAGAAGTGTTAGCAATACTACAATATTTAAAATTATTAAGCAAAATTTATGCGTAAAAATACACAAATATCAATTTACCCATTTTTACACATAATTCAGCGGGGGCATGCTGGGGATATTATGGGCTATGCACATAAACTCTGCCCCTAAGACCCCTAGCTAACAGCTGCAACTAGGCAGAGAGGGCATTAGAGCCCAGGAGACCGCAGAGGTAACACCTACTAAGGAGTACGTAGCAGGCTAGACAGCCAGTAACACGCAACCTAGGTTTAGCTACTTACCACAGTTTACTTTAAAAAGATTTATGTGCCCCCTTTTAGAACCATGAGAAAACCGTAACAAGTAACATCAGTATCCAGAAATTGTATCATTTTGGAAACGAAGAGAACAAAGAAGAGAACGACAGAATTTCATGCTCTGATTTCGATGCACTAATATTAAACTTCTGATACGAATTCCATGTACTGCATTGGAAATTCAGTGTAAACGTGAATAATTTAAAGGGCGTGTTATTTACAATAAAATAGTCACAGATCATCACTGTAGAAACACATCTTCATTCACAATAGGATCAGTAAAACACAAAACGTTGGGGCCTTGAATTGTCCTTATGTAAACTTGCCATTTCTGTTCTTGGAAAAATATTTGACGTTTACTAACATGAAACACGATGGAAGATTCTATTGATCTTTTACTGAACTATTCGTGAACTGGTGTGGAATAGTTTAAGCCAATCGTGCCAAAACCAACTCAGTGCCAGTTAGATTGTGAAAGGAGGACTTCTTTACACAGACATGTAAGAGACACATGGGACAGCTGATTTCCTTACAGCTACAGACTTAGACTAAGTAGGGACGGCCTTTCCCACTTATCTCAGGAAGGACACTTTGGGAGGTTATGTCCGCAAGATGTGCTGCTATTTTCGGTGTGATATTTGACGCAAATGCTACACATCTGGTGAGCAACATTAGCCAATTCGAACGTTGACTGCAACCAATTTCATGGGTTGAAGAAATAGACTATTGATATAACTATGCACAAGAAAGGAAATATCCTGTTCTAGTTTTCCATTTTCATATCTTTAGCAGGTGTCTATCATTTTAAAAACCAAGATAACGTTTAGATGACCCTATTTCACAAACAGGATTCATGGTATAACTTCTATCATATTCCTCCACTTAAATAGAAGCAAAAAAGGTTATTGCAAAGTGGAAAATCCCAATTCACCTAATGGACTCACGATTTGTAAATCAGAGCTTCATTACTTTTAGGCATTTCATGTCAGTTCAAAAGGAGAAAGTTTAATTAAGAGTGAAATTTGAGTAACTGATGCATTAATTGTATCTGCCGGCAAAACGTGGTGAATTAGGTCCTGAAGAATGATTAGTTACTAAGGCTGAAATCGTGTTCCCCTCCCTTGTGTAGTTTTACAAAAGATAACCTTAGGAAAGAGGAGTGAAGAGTTATCCTTTACTACCGATGATGAGACTTGAAACAGATCAAGAAAATCTTGTTAAATATTTTCCATCGGTTAATTAGTTACGACAATTTTTTCTATCAGTGCCCGTGCTCAGTCGACCTTTTACAAAATTATTCCCCAAGACAGACGGGCATTAGAAAACACCCAATGGATTTGTCACTGTATGAGGATTTCGTGCCAGAAGATACTGCCCTCTATGCAGGCTCCATAGGGCATTAATGGGAATTCTCGATACAATAACATTCGGACCACCTCCTTCAAAAACAAATCCATTGGGTAATCTCCAATAGGATGACCTTGAACTCGTGCACATTTATCCGGGGTGGGAGAGAGGGGTATGGGATAGTCGTAATAGAGTACCTCCGATGATTTATCTTGGACCTCAATTATTTTATGGTCCGCGATTACTTTATGTTTTGTTTAAAGTTATGATGTGACTAAATAAATTCGAAAAGCCACATAGAGCCAGCTGATTTTTGAAAACCATGCCAAGGAATTACTCTATCAATGGGAACATTATATTACACTCTGCCAGGAAGCTGTTCATGGTTCATTGAGGAAGCTTTCTCAACTGTCGCATGTTCAGTACCAATGGGTGTTTTTGTATTGCACTGGTTCAAAAAACATGCTATGTACATATTTTTACTGGCAGATTTAATGCAGTTCATCCGTATCATGTACAATTAGTAGCTAATGAAAATATGAAAACAACAGTTAAATTGAACAATTTAATTGAAGTTGATCGTGTATAAGGGTATAAAAAGGGAGCTCCAGCAAGGTACAGTGTTAGAATTCTGATGAGATTTCTGTGTACTGTTATCAGAACAAAAAATATGCATTGGATTTGTAGGTCAGCTCCCGAAATTCTGAAAATGTCAATTTGGAAATGTGCAGAACAAAAGAGAAATCAGAAGAATTTCACGATGTGCTTTTGAATTTTTATTGTTCCAAAGCTGATAGAAATTTCAGGATTTGCGTCAGGTGTTGTACCTCATTGCCCGAAAAGAAAGCTTAATAAGCTTTTTACAGGGGAAGTCCAATATGTCAGCTCAATATTCACTTGTGATGGTAGGTTGACACTATTCCTAACATATTATTTGTATTGCTATGGTATTAAGAAAAATTATATCACAGCTTATAGTTTATGACATTAAAGATGCAAAAGTTTATACTGAAAAATATCCGAATTAGTCTATGCGAAACTTGACTTTGGGTACATATTAGAGGTTTTTCCTAATGTAGATCTGAGAGATCTGAGAGATCTGTCAGATTTGGTAGAAATTCGTATTGATATAAAACTTACCCTGTGTTGTTTGTTATTGCAATTAAATCACATGGCACGACTAATATTTACAAAAAGCAATATTTATTGCACGTCTTTAAAAATTTGAACCGAATTTAGTAAAATAACAGACCTTCCAAATCTGTCAGGTCTGACAGATCAGGCAAACAACGAATTAGGAAAAACCTACATTCATTTATCTAACAAAAATCTGATGACGTTTTAATTATTTCTATCAAATTTGGTTTTGAGTGTATTTAATAGAAGAATTTTCCCCGACGCGAACGCAATTTCAAGAGCAATTAAATCAACAGTTGGCATACAACTACGTAACCACAATCTCTGCAGGCATCCTTCAGAGGATCACTTGTGTAGGAGGACAGAGCTCATGAACTATTAAAGACACACAAGACATATTGTCCCTTTTGAGCATGGATCATAAGCATACAAATGCTTTTCAGACGCATAAAATATAAATATATATTTATCAGACGACCACGTAAATTTAACCCAGTCAAAGAAAAGCAAAATTACTCTCTTGCTGTTATCAGAGAATGAAATGCCTCATTTCTGGTTGGTCACTTTATAAAATTTACATTCATTAGAGAGCCATATAAACTTCCACATAAGTCATTTCAATTTACACCATTTTCTAGCATGTTCTTGAACAAAGGGAGATAGCAGTGTTGGGAATTGAGAACGCTTTACTTGGTTTCTTTTATTTTGCACTGATAAGAGACCAACCAACTCTTCAGGGGTTCTTTTTAGGTACCACGAAATGAGAGTTACGATGGGTATGATGCGTTACGTTTAAATAATTAAAACAGAGAGTCCTCTTGTAGAAACACATTGGAATTATGACAGATAGACAAAACATAGACTGTAGAAGAAGACAGGTCAAGGACAGCGATGTTTACAATATCCGTGATTTATTATGTAATTACACAACTGCCACACCGGATGACACCTCATAACAAAATAATAAGATAATTGCACAACAAAAGCCGTTTTACATCCTGTTAAAAGTACCAAATAAATGAAAGCAATAGCGTTGTCGGTTTTTTTTCTTTATTCGCACGATTAGACTTGTCCAAGAATGGATGTTATTGTTTATTTTTCTATGTTTCACGTGAAACCAATATCAGGAGCTGAGTTATCTGACGCAGTTCTTCATTGAACATAATTTTATCCAAGGCTAAGAATGTTTTGTCATTGATATCCTGAGAGTGTAGCATGTTAACCTATCATCGCAATTTTTTCTGTTTATTTTTATGTAAACAAATTGACTAGATAATATCTAGTTTAAACATGGCAAGCCTAATCCTACCGCAATTTTGTAGTTTTTACTATTCATCAAAACACCTTCATTTCGAGCCCATAACCCCTATTGTACTTCAAAATGTGTCTGATGATTAGTCTATGATATCATATTTCATTAACAAGCCTTGACATAAACATCGCACGATTCAGTCTGTGGCGTCACGAAACAATCAGACAGTTTTGCTTTGAAAATCACGCTCGGCATCATTTCTGAGTTCTGTAGATGATTCACTAGAAAATCGTGTTGTACATTCCGTTTATTAAAGTGTATTTTCTGAAAGTCGTGCAGTCAAAACAGTACACCAGTTCAGTTGTCCATTGAATTTGACCTCTGTATTCCATTGACTGTTGCTTATGCAATGTAATTTAATAGTCTACTGACTGTTATATAAAAACATAATTTGATATTCGACTTGCTGTTTTTGTCTAAATTAATTTCTGAATTATCAGTCAGTAATCTAGGTTGAGCAAATAAGGAAGACAGCTGTCATCTCTCTTTCTTTCTTTGGCTGAAGCTTTACAATTTCCAAGAATTTACGCCCCGCATAAAGAGGCTAGTTTTCCTAGTTTTCTCTGATGTTTATTGCATTAAATGCACAGTACAGTCATATTTGTTTCTTAGAAATAAGCCTCAAAATATTAGGGGATTTAACATTCCCTGTTTAAAAGCTTTTATTGAAGAATGACATTGGAATAAAACTCGCTGTTTAATTGATATTTGTACCATAATCATGGCCAAGATAAATTTGTGATAATGCATTATGGAAAAAAGATTTCTAACTGGGACACATGTTCAAACACATATATGTAAGCTGAATAGTCCTAAATTAAAATTTTTAAAGGAAAATGTAATTAATCGAAATTTAAACGGAAGTTTAAGCTTCCCCATTATAATGTTATAATGAATTGTACCAGGCTTATTTCCTATCATAGATCATAAGAACATTTTAACCTTGATGAGCAATCAAAGCTGTTTACAGTTAGGTATGCCCAATCCATTATATTTTACATCATCAATCAGTTTCCATAACAGCATAAAGGCATCTTCTGATGTTCTAGTTGATGGTGTGTTTACACAGGGCAAATAAAATATTTATTTCTGATGAATGACATGAAGATACATCCCATAAAATTCGGGAGACTCAAAGGATTTCAAGACAGCACAAGAAGAAAATAGAAACGTTTTTTAATGTTGAAGTAACAGATATTTTGCGGCGTTGTTCTAATCAGTGGAAAAAAAGGGATATTCTATTGTTCTCATTGACGAACTATTGATGCGGATGATAACTCAGAATGAGTATTCTAATGTTCAAGGATGATTGGGACTGCCTTCCCATTTTAACAAACATCCAATACCAAATGAAGGCTACTACAAGAATATAAGGATTAATCTAAGTGGCGTTCGCATCTGTAGAACAGCGTGAATCTGCGACCAAAGAGGAAATGTACTCCATTATCTAAGTACAGAAAAGAGAATGTTAAGGAAGCTTGTTCACCAGTTCTCAATGACTATCTCAGACATGTTATTGAATAAAATGCCAAGATTTAAAAAACCCTATCGATGACTATGGTCAGTGTAGTGGCGGTAAATGACCAGGAAACAGGCAATGCACTACAGAATGACACATCTTAAACTCAAATTGACATATATTTAAACTGTACAAAAATTACAAGCAATGTATAAATTCCATAATTTTGCTTAACATTTTTTAGATCTATTATGATAAAATACTTTTGTTTGTACCATTTGTTATTTTATGCCATTACACGGAATTCGTATCAGAAGTTTAACAATAGCGCATCAAAGGCACAGCGTGAAATTCTTTCTTTCTCTTCTTTGTTCTATTCGTATCCAAAACGAGACGATTTTTGTGTAATGATGCTTTTTTCTGCTATAGATCTATGAAAATGATAGCGTAGTAAATCTACTGCTGAAAAAAGGCAATGTCATCATGGCGACGAAATATTCTACAGATAAGTGTACAAATGCACAGAGGAAATACAAAGGACAAAGCTGATGCGCTGCATTCTGATGGCTTCATAATGCGATATATCAGCGCCTGTTATCTACCTTTACAAGACGGGACAGGTGAAATATACTTCCTCGTTATAACAACGTGACAAAGGAGTTTAATTGCGAGGTTCATTGATGTTCACTTTGTGCTTGAGTGAAAATTTTGGTGGCTTTGAAATCTGCTTCTTTCACAAACTTATACTTACACAGCAATCAGACAATTGACCTCACTCCTTCGAGTACACTTCATCTTATGCATTTTGTAGCTGTAATTAGTAACACTCAATGCATCTTGGAACAATTCTTAAACTGTATAAAATCGAACAATGGAAATATTTTGAGACTACAATCTCACTTTGAATTCTTATTTACATTTTCAAGCTAAAGTAAAACGAAGCAGAAATGAAAGCTTTAAGATAAAATGAAAATAAACTGATATACAGATCATTCCCCTTGGGCGAAACAGTCCAATTTAACCTTTTCCATTGCTTTCCAAATGTCCCTGTTGATTAAATGATGAGTCTTGGTCAAAGATCTCTAGGCAATCTGTCATACCGGCCGTGGCGTGTGATTTGTTTTAAGTTGGAAAAGAGTGATGTGTAACATAACCGTAACCTCACTCTGTCTCCCAGAATCGACTTTCTGTCTTATCGTGTAAGCCGTGAGATCTGTACAACCACAAAGGTGGTAAGACAGATGTTTTGATACATTAGCTTAAACCTAAGGCTATGTCACAAAATATCACACATTAAACTCGAGTCATTTGTGAAGAAGGAGGTTGTAGGTATCAGATTTTAAAAGAGGACGTGCGATTCGTTTTTGAAGCATTAGACAATCTGGTTGGTCTTCTATGCGTACGAAAAGTGTATTATTATTATTATTATTATTATTATTATTATTATTATTATTATTATTATTATTATTATTATTATTATTGTTATTGTCATTGTCATTGTCATTGTCATTGTCATTGTCATTGTTATTGTTATTATTATTGTTATTATTATTATTATTATTATTATTATTATTAGGTTCGATTAAGAGTATCTCGGTGCACGGAAGGCGAGTGTGAGGGTACTGAGACCTGTCCCCGATCCAGTCCAGAGTTTGAATGCACACTGCAGGTTAGTAAAACAACATTCACACAATACATAATATCCCGACTTACAGTATGGCATGACATATTTAAAGATGTTTAAACTAAACGGTTTAAACTAAAAATTGCTTTGCGACATGCAGTTACTGTGTTTTATTACAGGGACCAGCAGAAGATAGAATTACAATTCATGAAGGTCAGACAGGAGTTCCGCTGGTTATGCAAGCCAACTGCCCACCAGAAGTATTCTGTGCTGCCGCTGGCATTACTGGCGAATGTTTTGTCAAGGTAATTATCTGAGTTGACTGCCAGTCTTTGGATATCAAGACAAGTAATTACCATTAAAAGTAATATAACGAACAAAATGAATTTAAAAGGTCAGTTATCAATTTATAAAATTTACAAACACAGACGAGAATGCTTATGGGTAATCATTTTCCTCAGCATGAAATTATTTACGTTATAAGGTTAAAACGTAGATAGTTGGACGACGTGCTTAATACGGTCGTTTTATGTGACATGTCAATTGTTCTTTTTTGCAGATATTTGGCTACTTTAAAAAACATCAGGATGACTTTATATGCGATGAAGATGAGGAAGAAGGCGAAGAAGAAGGGGGACCTGATGGCACTATTCTATTCCCGTTTCCCGAGCCAACTATAGTTTTACAAGCAGTATTGGGTACATTTACATTTTCAAAGATATATTTTGGAACAAAAATTAAGCAAAGGGCTAATTTGAAATGTTACACTGGCTTTAGAACGAGGCTGATCTGAGATTATTTTACTCCATTGCAAAAGAATTACACGAATGGAAGACAACACAGCGAAAAAATCAAAATAACTTGCAGGTGGGGATGATCTTCAGTTCTGTGGGGTACCTATGACTGATGACAACTTTGACAGTTTGGACCTTATGGTTTGGGCTACAGCCGATGGCATTGTAGAGGGAAGCGTTGCAACAAGAACACTAGAATTAAGCTACACAGTTATTGTACAGACCGGAGAGGGTGAAACTGCCGTTACTTCTGTCGTCGAAGAGGAAGTTATCAAAGAAATTCAGGTAAGTAGAAGTGTAGACATTACTGGCATGGAGCGTAAACTTGGGTTTCGACATCTAGATGTAGTGGCCACTTTTATTTCCTTTCTGTATTAAAATTGGAACAAGAAATGAAACATAAGATATTGTGTGATATTCCTGAGAAGGTATACAGACGTCAATTGTCATGCAGTGGCAAAGGTTCACACTCACCTTTCACGGTATGATCTGTAGTACCGTAAGCAAATTCGTTAGTTTTTAAAAGTAAATTAATTATTTAAGGTGTCAGTTGAAGATGGGGATGAATCAGCAACAGTTGAGTGTAAAGTGCAGTGTGACGTACACGTGCAAACATATGACGGAGAGTAAGCAATTTTATTTTAATCCCTACGGTACATTTCATCAAGTGCAGTGTGTTTGTTCCAGAGTGTAATGCACTTATAATCATTTTGCTACATTTCGAAAGAGCCAATGGAATCATAATTTTCCCTCGTCCGAGGACGTTGACCTGCTTCATCGTTGTCATCGTGCAATTATGTGCTTCATAGTTTAATACAGATGTAAAGGTACAGAATGGCTTCTCCCATGGTTCTCCCTCTAATTAGTGAACAGGCAATGCTGACACAATAGTTAAGGTTGAATCTCATTTATTGCTGTTTCTCTTGAAGTCTACATGCAGGTTAAGAGGTCTCTAGCCAGGTGCCTGGTCCCAACTCAATTTGAGCTGTGCTGGAGGTGTGTGCACTTTATATAGACAGAGACTTGTTTGATCCTAAATGATCTTTAATGGTTTGGAT
>JBCAUI010529487.1:0-11404 GCA_038406195.1 Haplosyllis anthogorgicola | reverse complement strand
TACTGTCTGGAGTCATAATGGCAACTCTACCATGAGTCCCGTCGCCACAGAGAGTTTCGCCCAACAGTCGTAGACCCAACATTACCCAGTCAATGGATATGATCGTGGTTTTGCAGAATTAATGGAAAGCATTAGCTTTTATAGGGCTACACATTACACATATGGATGTTACCACAGCTGCAATTGCAGCTTTAATTTCACTAAACTATACAACATAAAGCACAGTGGAATATTGAGAAATGTCTGTGTGACATGAGATAAAACTACTCATCACCTTTTGAATAGGACAAATGTCGTATTTGTTAGAAGCCTTTTTGTAAAGAAGACCGAAATAAAAAATACTTTTAAAGGAACTTCAGACTCACGACCATATTCACGACCACTTTCCATGACTTAGTGTCACGTCACATGCCAAGTTGCCACTGAAAATCTTTAATTCTAGTGACGTGGGCGAAATGATATACTTCAGTGCTCATACTAGCGAGGAGGATTTACGATTTTTCTGTTTGGTTAAACTTACATTCTGAAACCACTAAAACTGCGTATATTCCTGGGCATAGACTATATTGTTCGCAAGTGAAGAGTCAATGACTCATGCAATCATCAGATTAATTTCGTTTCCGTAGGCAATAAGGCCTCCTTTTTTTAATCATTTGGATTATGTTGCACTTTCAGGATTTTCAAAGTGCAGCGATCGGAAAAAATTTGAACTTGGTCCCATGGAAGCCGAACTGTTTATAAATATCAATAAAATATTTAATATTTCTCAATCGTCTCCTGACGAAACTCATTACAATGCAAAAATCTTGCTTTGTGCATCATGTTTCAACCTCAAATGAGTTTTTTTTTTGAAATCCCGATTTCAAAGTGCGGCGGGAAATGTAATCCAAACAATAAATAAAAAAAGCCTAACTGCGAAAAAAAAACAATAGGAAAACAGTACATATCAGAGTTTTATCAGAATGTGTCGCAAAGCACCCGTGCAAAAATCAAAAGAATTGTGCAGTAATGACTCAAACTATGGTAAGTTAGTAGGGTGTAGCAGTGAAATACGTCTGCTCAGCTTGATCAGTGAATGTTTTGACAAGTTTCATTGCATAAAAATGCATACAAAGAGACAAACAAACAAAAAACTTGGAAGTTGTATTATAAAAAAAACCAAAGTTTTCAAACCATGTTCATGAGTACCGGTGGATATGAGTTGCAATATTTTGCCATATCAGTTAATGTTGTATCTACTCAAGTGTTTGCAATGAATTTTCATGAATCCAAGCATCAATATTGCTCCAAGTTAACCTTAATTTACCACAGCTAGAAGGCAAGATAATCCCTGGAGATTGACTTGAATAAACAAGCCATTTCATAGTGGCAACAGTGGCTTGTATCCACTGTATTTAGAAAGCCCTGGCCTATCTTAGAGTAGTCACCATTGAGAAGTCAAAGTTAATTTAGCCTTTCCATGGCTTTAGCATTACCTAAATAGAATGTTCTGTCAATGCAGTAATAATGTCGAGAATGTCCGACAACTCAGTCATATAATTTAAGATCAGTCCATGATATTATTGGTGACAATGAAATTTAAAGGATATGTTGGCCATGAGCTGGAAAGCTGGCAATATGTAGGACATTGACAGAGGAATGGAGTGAAGTTGAAGGTGTGTGATAGTGATGTTAAATGGTGTCTAGTTGATTCTTGCATTGACGGGAAAGAAGGGAAAATATAATTATGTACTCGACTAACTGACAGAAGACAAGTACATTACTGTAGTGTGTATTTTCGTTGTGCAAGTTTGAATTGCAATCACAATTAGTTTGCACACGGCTCCAGCATGTTCCCCTATGATTGGTGCGTTATCTAAGGTGAAAATGTTTGTTGGTATCAGATTTTTTTTTGAACAAGAAAAATCTTACGTTGAGATTTAATTTATATGTTATGTGCACTTGATCTTAAACAAATACCCAGGCACTCAAATTGCAACACAGTTGTGCAGTGAAGATATTGAATTTACTGACTCTACTTGTCATGTGCGGTAAATATTCTGAAGCAAACGTTACAATCGACGCTTTGGTTTCATGAATGAAATGGCGGGTGGATTCTCCAACGTCCTGTGCGAAAGTGCGACTCGGTGCATCTCGAATTCATATCCTTAGCAGGTTATGTAATATTTTCAAATGCTGCAAGCCGTATATCTACATTTGTACCAGTTGGCATAACCAATGACATGTAGTAGTCCTGTAGCAGTGTTTAAGAGACTGCGGGGAATTGTAGTTTCTTAGCCACCAACAAGCTACATTGAGATGTATTCACTAACCATGAGGTGCTGGAAATCTCATAAAGTTGGTATGAGGAGATTTAGGAGGAAGCAACCTTTGTTGAACAAGTCTCATGGTAACTTTGGCTCCAGCTCATAAATTGTGATACGAGGCCTCGACCACATAATACTATGCTGTCAGAATAGAAAGGAAATTTCTACTTACATAGTAATTAATTTTGTCTTTTCTGCATAATTTTCCCCAGAAACTACAGTCTAAGACCTTGCAAATATATTCGCAATACACGGAAAATATATATTCAAGAGTAAAGGTAATGAGTTATTACGAAGTCAGCATCTTGATATTAATCTCCCTTAGTGATTTTCGTTTCTGTTCATGTTTATTTGAAGGCTCATTCCTCATCACCGTACAGAACAAGAGAGGAAGACATGAGCCATAAAATTGGCCTAAATTGCGTAACCATGACAAATTGCATAAAATCATTTCATTATTTTTCCCGTTCTGACAGTGGAAGCAGCTTCTTTGTAAAGCAGTCTAATATTTGACAAAATTCCCGTTGTATTATGTACTATTGTTTTCAAACGTTGTTCCACCAGTTTTCTTTTTTTATTGTATTTGTGACCAGTCGACATGTCGTGTGGATTAGTCCTGCGTGCGGGTTAAGATCAAGGCTCAAAATACAGACTGGTATTTGTAAGCTGTCACTGCAATGGCGATATTAGACGATGTAAGATAAGTGAACAGATTGTCGCTGTGGTTGTGTAACATGCGTAACATTGTATTTTTGCTTATCATTACATTGGCCCAGAGCCTCATCTGCATTACACAGGTGCCCAGTCTACCCGTACTTTTCCAGTTCCTTTGGAATTTTCTACCAGCACAAGTGATCGCATGAAATTTACCATCTGCCGCCGACTTGTGCATTATACGGTGCTATCACCTTTAACTGCACGGTTATATAACATTCTTGTAGGTGGTGGACAATGAGCACACAGCTTACTTTACTATTGTATAAACGTAGCACGCTCAATATTTTATATTATTACGTAAACCTCTATTCTAATGGATAGAGCATGGGGTCAGCCAAAGGCTGCTAGCGCTAATATGGTGGCTAATGGAATGTAAACTCAATTGTATAATTTGTTGTGATAATCGTTAATGAACAGATCGATAATAATGATTTATTGTATAATAAAGCGAAACCAATACTGGATCAAATTCGAAGATAAAGTAGGTTTCTTTTGATAAGGTAACGGTTAGCCCGAAAGGCCCTGCTGTATCTCTGGGGGAAGATGAAGTCCTAACATCGAAAAGACATGTCCCGTTCTCATTTGAGAATGCTTACGTCCTTCCCAAATCAACTCATATTAATCTCATTGCATTGGTCTTGTCAACAGTTTCGCCGGCTGAACTACATGCCTTATGTACAAAAGCTGTAGTTAGTTTCTTCGTTTGCTACATAACTTTCAAATTGGACATATTTTAGTTGCTCTTTGACCATTGATAATTATGAATAGAATGGTAAATGGCACCGTTACTGTTGTGCAACAGTAGAGTTATGGAAGTTTTAAGGTCTCGGGACCAATCTATCACTTTACAAGTGACAAAGGTATTATGGATTCCCCAAGATGGATGATAGACTTTCAGTATGTGGAAAACATCAATCGTATAGAGGCTAATAAACTACGACAGTCGCTCCGTGGTTTGATATGCCAATGAAACTGAAATGCAATTATTTATTATTACACGTCAGTTGGTCGGTGTTGCCATTGCATCGGTAAGTGAGCGTGGAGGTCCAACGGAAAACTGGAGATCGGTGAATAGTTTAAAACGCGATGGAATGGTAAAAACCTTAAAGGTCATTGTGCACCGTTGTGGAGCTTTTCGTACTGATCTTTCGGATAAAAAAACCCTTCAGATATTCTTACGAATTTAAGTAAAAGCACTTTCACATGATTTATCTGTAGTCCCATGCATAAAACAGAACAAGGCATGTCAGTTTCAATACAATTGACATGTTTTGTGTCTGCTTTACCTCGGTTGATTCCAAAGTGCCTAAAAGGCCTTCTCCGTGATGAAGTTATGGTTAATCTAATTGTGACAGCTAAAAACCCCTAAGATTTGTTACACCGATGCAAAATGGTGACAGAACTAAAATTGAACATCTACGTAATTTTCCGAGCAATCAGGTTTTTAAGGAACTAATGTCAATTCGATGTCGTCGCAGATTTGAAAACGCATAGGTGTGTCAATTAACGTTGCTTTTATTTTTGCATTGATCATTTTGTCTGCAAATATTCAGGACAGCGTGTATACATGTGAAGTGTTAAAACAGTCAACTGATAAAGTTGTCGTTTTAAAAATAATACAAATATGTACATCACATTGAAACCAGAATGATCAAATGGCAACGCATTCATGTGTTAAGTACACGGTTGAGTACAGTTGAGTAGAGTAGTACTCAAGTTCTTCGAGTTACAAATATAGAGCATTTATGACGCTCGTTTGCAGTAATGTCACACGAGCAGGCAGTATAGTAATTCTCATTTCCTAGGCAACATTAGTATGGAGAAGGTAGTCATAACCAGCAAATTGACTTTATTCAAGTTGAGCAAATAAGGATGTTAAGCTTCCCCATGGGAACAAGGAAGACTGCCTCTTTCATAGCCAAACTGTATCGTTTATCCCGGGAAGAGCGAGTCTGCCGCGCTGCGCACATAAAACGGGATGCCTTTCTTAAGCACGTTCCATGATTCGGCTGAAGGAAAAAGCTTCAATGCTGATGTAAAAGACATGTTCCAGAGATCTTAATTCATTCTGATGGTTTGGTTTTACACCATGAAAACACACGGTGTCGGTAGATGTAGGAGAACTCGAACCTGTTTATACGTTTGAATAATAATTCTCATCATTGTTTGTGATGCACTCGAAACGAGTTGAAAGCTTCTCTGTGCGTGGCGGCGACACACATAGTTATGATTTACCAATTTGTGCAAAGCATTTGAAACGGCAAAATACAAGTTTTTGATAAAATTTGAAAAATGACTAAAACTTTACAGTGTGAATAGGGAACTGTAAACTGCTGCAACATGTTGATTTATCAATTCAGACCGATACAGAACAGGACTTCAGATCTGAATCAGATAATGATTATACATGACATTACTGCTAAGAGATGTACAGGTTCATAGATAGGTTGCGCAAGCTATTGCCTGTGTAGTCTGTTATATTCTTATGGTAATGCCACTTCAGAAATCCGGCTGTTTTAAAGGAACATGACTGATTGCCGGATCAGGGGAGGTCCAGGTACTTTAGTTGGCAGACTGCGAATACGTTATCATTCAGCAATATATATTCCACGGAGTAAGGTTTTTGGCTCATTTGACCAAAGAGCCAAAAGAATCATGAAGTGTCTGTCATCCGTCGTCATCCTGCATTGTCATCGTCATCTGTGTGCAGTCACCCTGAGCACACTATTGATCATAGAGACTTCATGTCTTACACACATATGCACCAATGCACCCCATGAAAGCCCAGCAAAAATTATGTTGCTGTGACCATTATTCTCAAATTGGTAGCCATATTTGTATATTTCTTTCACCCTTTCTCCTGGACATGCATTTGATGGAACAAACTTCATATTTGACAGTCATATGCACCTATCTACCCTCTTCATTTCTTGTAAAAAGTATGTTGATCCCACATATATTTCCAGTTTGGCAGCCATATTTGTGTTTTTCATATATCACATATTGGAGATTTCATCCAAAACACTTTATTTGTGTTCATTTGATATTGTGACTTAGATTGTTTTAGTTATTTGACAATGCCAAATGAGCTCAGGTCCATCTGGACCTATTTTTCAAGTTTAAACATATTTTCCGTATTTGCGTATGTATAGCTAGGTCTTACCAGTATGTACAGCTAGATCGTACTAAGAATTTGCTTTTAAAAAATTGTTACAATTGCTATACCTTGCAAATAATTGCTTGTTGAAACATGAACGGGTTTCGAACCATTAGATGCCATGAATGATTTATATTTTAGAATATAGAAATTGATTAATCGGACATCAAGTGAGAATGGAATGTGTCAGGAAGGTTCATTGCTATGGGGAATGACAATGTTTCCAAATAATGACTATTTACCGTTGCCCAGTATATTGACCCATTCTGAAGGAAGCAGGAGTATAGATGGGCATGCCAGACCTGTGTTACTGCGTTCAATTAGTGTAAATGACATGGTAAGACCATTGCTTTATCATCTGTTAAAAGAATCCATAATTGTAGTTTGAGAATATTTTGTCGTTAGAGCAGTTCCCACATATTGCCAGCAAAACGCAGCGATTATTGTAATGGAAATCTGTTATTCACAACTAATGAAAAGTTTATCCACGACTGAAAAGTGTTTGCCACTCACTGGCAATTTGTTGTGAAAACAAATTTGTGTATGTGCTATCAGTAATGGCAATAACTTTTGATTCTAAAACGAGATTGCGTGGTTTTTTTGCGGTTTAGAATAAAGACAAAAACACATACCCACGTCGCTTAACCAAATATTCTGTCTCTCTTGAAAACGAATGGAATATTTGAGACCCTGTGTTAATCATTCGTGACGATCGGATTTTATCTGATCAACTTGCGGCTGGACCAGTGGACACGGTCCAGATGACAATATTAAGCTGCGTGTAACTTGTTTCACCTGCTACATAAGATTTTTCTAAATCCCGATTACAAAGTATGGCGGGAAATGTAATCCAAACAAATAAATCAAAAAGGTAATTTACTTTGCGTGTAATATTTGGCAGCAATTCCTTCAATTTTATGTGTGAAGTGCAATCAATCATTTCTAAATTGATTAAGCAAACTCTTTTAGTCAAATCGGTTCAAAACCACAACGAACCCAGAGAGAGACTTTTCTGCGTAAAATTATTACGATAGCTTGTACATTTCAACAGATCTTTGTGCAAGTGATGAATATATTTAGTGCTGACAAGATTCAATGCGAACGACTAAGCTTAGTCAGACGTTTGAAAATAGTCCAATTAAAAGTGATAACCATTTCAGGTGCTAATTTCACTTCTTTTCGATTAAAGCCTGGTGTGAATAAGGTAGTCACGCCTGCAAATTGAGTGTATTCAAGTTGAACAAATAAGGATGTAAGCTTCCCCATGGGACAAACTAAACTGCCTTTTTCGTAGCTTAACAGCATCATAACAGCGAAGAAGTTGATGTTTAGGTACACTCGCATTGATGATTTCGCAAGCACGTTCCACACTCGAGTTCTTCGAGTAGAAACTTCTACTGTCGGGTTGATTTAATGCACAAGTTGTGTTTTGGGAATCTTTATCCCTATCCAAGATTTGCTTTTCTCAAGAGAGGGACATGATACGGGAAAGTAGATGTATAGCGCCTGTCATAATCTAATGAATCATTTTAGCAGCAAATGTATAAGGACATGTCATATTATTCTTCATACATACTCAGAAGTCGAAGACATTTGTATTCTTGGTTGTCACATCAAAGACCAGGCCTCGGGAATAAAAGATAATCGAGTACAGCGGAGGACATCTTGGTGGATGTAAACGCTTTTTCTTTCTTGAGAACGTTAGACGTCAAAATAAATTAATAAGTTAATGGTCGAACAATTTATCAGATTGTAACATCCCAAGGCTCAGCAGATTGCACCAGGAAGAACACGTTATCCCTGTGTGTGGAATTCCATGATACATGTTCGCAGGATGGCAGTAGAAGGAACTCCTAATATTGTGTCCCTAGTCAGGGAATATGGAGTTCCGCAGAGGAAAAAGTGTGTCATCGTTGTCATTGTCGTCCGGTGTTGTCCTAGTAGAATTACCTAAAGTATATAACTGATTATGATATGTGTCCCCTCAAATGTAGCAGAAATTATGTCAGTGTGATTTATATTTTAAATCGGCAGCCATATTTGTATTTTTCTTTGTATCTTATTGGATATGCAGTTGACGATACAAACTTGTCATACGAATGGCTTATGCACCAGTCCGTCAATTCTGTTAAGAATTTTGATGTATTAGATTTGGTGTTTTACCCAGATCAAAAACATGTATTTGAGAGTTTACCTTCTTTGTGCCCACGAAATATTTTGACGTGTATTGCATTGCTTTTTGAAAAGGCCAAATGAGCTCAGGTCCACCTGGACCTATTTAACAACTAATTGTTATATATTTTGCACAGAACTTAGTGGCGAAATTAGTATGCATTTCCCAGTTCCAGGTAATAAAATCAAATAATCCCAAGTCTTTATGATAAGTGATTCTCATGAAAATATTTTTGGGAATTGGGACTTTTGGAATTAACTAACCAAATTGCAATTACCTTTTTTGCACTGAAGTGCAAAGAACTTTTTTGTGTTTTGCACAACCAACCAGTAGCTGTAACTTATTTATCACCTTTTAATCAGTTTCCGAGAGACATTGGTCTTTTCTTTGGTCTTGATGGCAACGCTTTAATAAATTGCTAGCACTTTACCTCGTGATCATTTGATTGGTGAAATACTTCTGTAACACACGCTTTAAACGTTCACTTTCTCAATATGTTTTCTGTGACCCGTCAGATTAGAGAACTAAATTTCGTATTGTTTGTAATTTCCACCATCATCAACACCCCTCCCTACCCTCGCAAAAAACCCCGAAATTGAAAGCATATCCTTTTCGCTTTAAATCCTTCAGTTTTTGTTTATCCCAACAGATAACATGTTATCTTGTCACAATAAATATCTTATTCTTGTTTCATGATGACGGAACCTTATACCAAAGGTATTTACATTTAACAAAATAGATGAAAGCCAAATCATTATATTTAAGCTTCTTGTTCCTAATCCACTAGAAAATAGTGGTACAACTTGAGTATAATCAAGCCTTCACATGAAAAACCTTAATTTGCTTTGGTGATAACATTTGACAGATTCGCCCAGTGTGTGCAGTAACATCTATCATGCCATGGTTCGAAATGGATTTTGTAAGCTGGTCCGCAAAATGTGTCAACACATATTTGCAACAAAATCAGTGTTCAGTTGTTCCCAGACTTTCTTTGTATCTTTCTGGCAGGATATTATTACCAGTTTCCGAGACTGTTTAGTTTTGTGTGCGACACGACAACGATTCTTCGCAAAGTAATGTTCTTAAAACAACATTTCTATCTTTCATCGAGTGTTTTAGACCTTGGTCCCTTGTCTTTATCTCCTGTCATTTTGAAGATTCCATTCATACCTTTTGTGTTTCACGATTTCAGTGCGCTCAGAATGTTCTCCATGACGAAGATCTAAGCGTCTTTGCAAAGCATTCAGATTTATATAAGGAAGGCACTCATGCCAGCAAATTGGGTTTATTCACGTTGAACAAATAAGGATATAAGTTTCCTCATGGGAACAAGCTAAACTGCCTCTTTCATAGTCAAGCTGTATCCTTTATCTACATTAGGCCGTGACGACTTTGGTGCGTTGATCTGAAAATTTAAACTAAATACTGTCAAGACCTTTCTCAATTTAGGTACTTGCAAAATATCACGCAGTGCCCTTCCATGTACGCTTTTGCTTCGAATCTTTTAGGTACAGAGTCGTCGTACAGTTTTGAATGGTAGTGCAAATACTTATTTTGTGAACAAACATTGCATTTTAGCCTTAAACGAAAATTGCCTGATATTGTTTGAAATATTTTATCACATTTGGTGTATATTTTTAGCAACTTGCATCAAAATCTAGGTCTTCAAAGGGGAAAATTCAAAAGATGACGTATGTACAAAGCTTCAGGCTTTCACTGCATAGAATTTAGTATAAATTTCAGTAAAAAAGCTTATTTCTATAAATCAATAGAACATGCTGCATATAGACCTAGCATCTTTTTGATCTCGCTATGTCAATCATGTTATATGAAAGGTATACGGTGTTCGTATGTTTTTGAAACATCACAGCCGTTTTGGTTCCTGTATCAAGGGTACATTAGCTCTGTAGTCTTCTTGTAAACGCCTCTGAGGGTAATTTTGAGATGTCAAAACTTTATATTATATACCACTACGTCTATTGCTGGTCGATAATTTCGTCATTAACATCAGTATCAAGATGTACGCATAGTAAAACGAACATATATGTGCATCAAATATACATTTGATACATGCATCAAAATATACATTTTTAATTGTGCATTTGTTAATAATACTAATTTTTGAATGAATGAACCATACACATAAATAAGCTTTCGTTTCGGTTGCTGGCGAATGTTACGAAGTTCGATATCTGTCGAGGCATCACTGATACAGTCGAGTATTTTGGAGATACCAAAGACGAGAAAAATGGATGTTTAGTCTCGCAGAGCTTTTTGCACTGGCCCTAAGTGGTGGCCACGGAACTTCGAAAAAAAGGGACTTGTTATCACTTACATACTGAAACGTGTTGATAAGATAAGTTACTTAAATTAACTGTATTGATGTGATAATTACATTACACGGTTGCTATGCATATTTATACATTTTCTTCCAAATTTCCTTGCAGATTTCTGAAATTAAAATCTGCACATAAGATTTCCTTTGCATGAAAGAGACAACACTGCTTTCTGTTACAAACGTATTACAAACTGTCAATAAATGTACACTCCCAATATTGTATGCTGTTCAATATCTCAATCAATGGTAAAAACATTCATCACAACTGACGTTGACGTTGAGTAAACAGGCCCTGACATGTGCTTTTAACAAAAAGATTAAAGTAAATTACCATGCTCGAGCTTCTTGTTTCCTAATCTACTTTACTTGATGCGTTATGGCTCGGAAAAAAATCACTTGTGACATGATAAGCTGTAATTTGTTTTGCTGATCGTATTTGCCACGTTTTGAGCCCATTTGATAGTTTTTTAACCCCTCAAATTCAATTTATTATTACTATTTAATAATGTCAATGATTACTTGAGTCCAGTGCTTATATTTTAATACAATAAAATTTATTCCTTTCCTTTTGTCTGTGCATCATACATGTTACTTTCATAGACCAACCAGTGCATAGAGTATCACCTACATTTAATTAGCAATAACTAAGCACTAGCTAATCCATTACTTGAACCTTCTCCTTCCAAACCCAAGAGCAGACTGAAGATCTGACT
>JBCAUI010529476.1:0-11405 GCA_038406195.1 Haplosyllis anthogorgicola | reverse complement strand
GGCAAGTTGCCAAGTGTCCGGATTGTGTAAAAATAGGACAAACTCATCACTTAACTACCTGTTGCTCAGGTAGCAACAAGGCATGTTATGCTACTCCTTATATGGATGCTTCTAACGTCCAGCACCAGCAGAGTTAAATGCGATTTATTTTATTCATTAAAATTGTTTCCCACTCAAAGGACATCATACAATTCGTTACGGAAATCTCATACGATTGCCAATTTATCATGAATTGCAAAAATCATTACAATGCAATATGGCATTTTACGGTACATGAACTTACCATTTTTAAAGTAGAAAGTCCACCAAATATAGCCCAAATCAAATAGAAGAACATGTGATCATGTGTAGTATGGATAATCGTCGTTAAACCAACTACCAAACAGTGTCCAAATAATGCATAACCCTGCAAGGAGAGTAATAGTAATACGTTTCAACTTGTTGTATTTTGAGGAAAAATCTTGAACCTTAATCCTATAAGGAAACTCCAACTTACTGTTAATGATAGCAGCTGCAATATAGTAATGTGAGTATTACAGACATAAGACAGGAACCACATTAGACCAGAAGCTCCAAACCAGTATCCAAAACAGACAGCAAACGCTGTACCCATTAATGTACCTTCCTCCTGCAAAGAAATGGAAAATTTGATCACAATGGACCTTGCTTCATCGTCACAGTAATAAATGGGTGATTATTTGTCCAAGACAAACTAACCAGGAAAGTTTGGCTGCTAATTTTAGAATGCAGGACACTCTGAGGTATTTTTTGTCAGGTTCTGACTGGGGTGTGTACGAACAATGATGACATCGGCATCGACATAGGAAAATCATAATTCGATTGTTTATGTGATATTTAGAGAAAAGGAGGCAAAAACAGTTAAGGAATAAATGTCCATTGATGATATAAAAAAAACCAAAAACAATATATTCAAAAAACGAATAATATCAACAACATACTCACAACTGAATGTCCGGAGGTTTTCATTTGAAAAAGCAGTAGGGCGATCATAGTAAAAATAAGCATAGTTGGTCCGTATAGTTCTCTGTGAACTTTGATCTGCTTGTTTCCACCAGGGCGAGTTGGTATCAATGACTGGACTAATCTGTTAAAACAAAGAAACGATTTTACAATCATGATAACCCTTTTCAATACTGTCTTCATGCGTGGCACAAAATAGTATCTCACTCTTACCTGGCCCTAACTTCATGAGGTTCAACGTCAAAATATGGACGAAGTATATCGATGTTGCCGTATAAACTGAATGCTTTCTTTGCTTGTTGTGTTCCCGATTGCCATATCTAAAATGAATAAAGAACAACTTTCGAGGTGGGCGGAATAGCTCAGTTGGTTAGTGCGTTCGACTTAGTCACGCATTACTGAGCGTCTCACCATTGCATTGGTGGTTCAAATCCTGCCTGATACATGTGACAGGAGCCCAGCCAGCCATGCCATATACATACTTATACAGTGTACACCTCTATTGGTTGAAAAGGCAGGTGTCACACCAGATGTGACCCTCGGGATCACTGCATGCAAGTAAGAGTGCAGGCACGAGATCCACACTGGATTAAAAACCCATGGGGACGGTCACACGAAATCCAAAACGGGAAATCAGTGACCTCGCAAATGGACCCTGGTCCAACAAAAAAAAATTTAAAATAAAAAGAACAACTTTCGATAGAATGAATTCAATAAATACTATTCTTTGAACAATAAAATTGGCCATGAGGCTTAATGCTGAAGGCAACATTTCCATTCCATCGTTATTATTTCAATTATTGTACAGTTAATACTGACTTACGTAAGATGTAACATTTTGTGCTACTTGTTGCTTAACACCTTCCACATAGCCAGGTCCTTCGTTGGCTTCTCCTGATCTCTTTTGCATCGTATCTGTGATGAAAATATAGCGACATTTTAGAAATGAGCTAGACTCACACTTCTTGTCCTCACCAATCGTAGTTGCGAAGGAAGCAAATTGCAGGTAATACACGAGTGAAATCACATTTCATGGTTATTTCTTTCCGAAACTAAGTGACATTTTTATTACAGGATTTCACATATCTCTGTCACTGACAACACTTACTGTCACCGTGAATGTAACTGATTAATCCTTTTCATAATTGCATTGCTTGTCACTCATGTCACAAAACATACCTGATCCTGCAGAAGGTGCATCGTTGAAGTTCATCTCGTAATCTGAGGCATCGTCAACAACATCCATTTCAATAATGGATGAACCATCAATCTGCAATGTGTAAAATACAGATTTAATTTCTTCTTCTTATTTCGCTTCTATGCTTTATGTGATGCCTCACTGTCCCTATAAGGTTAAATAACCCATTGTCGAACACTCACAATGTTACTCGTTTCACGAAACTATTGATAAGGAGTAGGAATTTTAAGGTTAAGAAACAGAATTTTTGGGATGAGGATCCACACAAACGTTTCCAAATATGTCGGTCATACCACTTCACAATCTGTCCACAGGCAAACATGTCTTATTACACAGCTTACCAAAATGTATGGCTGTCCTTATTAACTTATAAATTTGTCTAAATGGTAACCGTAAATAAGTCTATTAAATTATGTCTTGTGTCTGCAATTCGATCAAAAATCTCGGGGAAATCGAGACTCTTCAGTATAGTCTCCAAAGTCTTATTTCTCAGGATTTTTCCCAAAATTACTAGAATTTTGCGGGGCGTGATCGTGTGTATAAAAATGGGGATCTACTTAGCCAATTTGAAGGAGAGAAAGTAATTTCTTACAACGTTTCTGTCTTTCGTTTCCATGTTCGCCATTTTATTACCCCTGACAACAAATGCAATAGTCCACGTCAAAAGTCGTTCAGCCAGTAAATAATAACAAACACACAATTTGCCAAAGGAGAAAGTCGTAACATATAGCTGAAGACATATTTGATCTCCAACCTGTGACAATGCCAGATGAATTGTTTCGTTATTTTAGAGAATCTTCCGTAATTTAATTGTTGTAAAGCATCTGATTAAGTATGCAAATAGGGGTTGTTACTTCCAGCGATCAGGAATAGTCGAATAATCAGTTATGTACAGATTATTATTACCTGCTTACGGCCCAGCAATAAGTGGGCAGTGGGCAACGACGTGTATACATCGTATTATTGTATTCGCCGTCAGGTGCTGCCACAATGGTGTGACGGCGTAAATCGGCTATGCTTTAGTATTGCAGTTCAGCATTCCATCACACAATTTTAGTTATAAAATTGCACTAGTTTACATACACTTCGTACCCTACTGATTGAATGCAGGCTATGGGAACTGTGTTTCTGATATGCTAAAATTGTGTCTGATGAGCTAAATCTGTGTCCGATGCTGGAAAAGGGCACAAAGTAAAATATATGTGACCGATGGCACGAGCCAAGGTTCGGGTGGGACTTCACGTGCGCGGTATACTGGAGGGTGTTAGGCTCCGGGCCTCGGTGATTATCCGGAGGTACCGAAAGGGCTGGCGATCCCACAAGATCAACCTACTTGGAGGCTTTATGGGAACTCAACACAACGGTTAACACTACAAAAGGTTGTACAAACTCAAGATGACCCAGACCTATGGGGTTCGGGTCTTCATATGGTGTGTATTATGGCTAAATGAAACAAGAGTGTAAGTTACGATTGAAACGTCCCTGTAGAGACAGGAATCCGGGGGTAAGGTGCATGATCCAAGGAGCACTCAGGGGAGAATGCTCTCAGACCCTAGGGTGCAAGCCATTAAATAGGGTCGGGAGCTGAGCTGACTGATGTAGACATCATGACATCACTGTTCCAAAGATTCCCAATGTTCGATAGTGATGTCACCATGTCTGCGCATACGCACTAGATCCACCAGGAGGTGTCCTGGCCTGGGTGGATCTGGAGAAGGTAGGTCCAGATGGGTCTGGAATGGGGCCTGGGTTTTGTGAAAAACAGGGCCCGACCCCCAGCTGGGTCCGGATCCACTTATTAACATGGATACGTGACACTCTCCCCTAGATCTCCACCTCAACCTCATGGCATGCTTTATTATAAACACAATATAACATTTAACAGGTGCTGGGCATCTGGAACAACAATTTATATTTGTACAAATGATTACACATGCATAGGAATGTATAAAGTAATGTGGTATTCGGGGTCCTGGAGGGGAGGGGAGCCTCTAAACACTAACATTATAACATTTATGGTGCCAGAAACTGGTAGTACAACCGGGGTTACAAAAAGGCAACAATATGGTACACTAAACTACAATTAATGCAAAACGTTCTAAGAGTTAGGCTAAAATACGGTACAGTTCGTGAATACAAGACACATATGGGTAGGTATTTTCATCTGTAGTGCGGCATCCAGATCTACACTCTGGTCTTCTACGCTGAATCATTGGGGTTTGCTGCCACAATGCTTGATCGCTGGGCTGCCGGCTGCACCCTCATCCACACTCCCTCTTTTCTTGGAAGCAGGGGATCCAGGTCCACCGGACACGGGGTCATCAAGGACCATGAAACTGGAAGCAGTGGATTTGACAGACTGGTTCTCGTCAACAATACAGAAACTCAAGGTGACGGACTCCGAATCCAGTTCAGGCATGGATGTCTCTCTGGTCTCCAAAGTGTGCTCCTCTTCAGGTGGTGCAATGTTAGCCCATGAACCCAAGATGCCCGGGGGTGCTTCTACATTCCTGCCCAGGGCAGACTGCTTTATCTGTCTCACCACATCTGCTACGACTTGTTCAGTGAGCACACCCGCAGTCTCATGCATGAGGCGGGAAGCTATTTTCTGTAAAGCGAAGGGCTCTGTTGGATCGATTGCTGTGGGAGTCAGCACACCCAGGGGCAGGTCAACTCAGGGGTCAGCCGGAATGAACCTGGGCAGAGTGGTTCCCAAGCTGAACTCTGTATACCTCTTGAGGGTCGGGTCATCCAAACCCAGTTCGTAATGCATCATCAGTGTACTATCGCCCCCAGCTCCCATGTCTGGTGCCGGAGTATCTTCTCGGGTGTCAATTAACGGCTCAACTAACACTCCCAATGGGTCTGGGGGTCCCATTGGGGTCCCTGACAGCTCACAGTTCAAGGCTGCATCGGTGTTAATGTCATGGACCTCCCGGGCTGGGGTGGTTCGCTTGTCATGTTCAGCCCCAGTCCTCTGCCCTTCTTGAGTGGTTGGGTTGTAGGGCAATGTGTTGGGAGGCAGAGCCCTGACCTGGAACTCCAGGTACCGGGGCCCCGGCCTTCTCTATCTTCTGCTTCAGGATGGATGCTCTCCCTCAGGATGACCAGGCCACCAACCCGAAAATGGATCCAAAGAGGGTGTCTGACAATTTCCAGAGTTCCTCCTCCAGGGGCATCAGGTCTTCCATCACCCACCATCAGTTTTCCATCCATTCCACGAACGTGATGTACTGGAACATTCCCAAACTGTCCAGGCAGGCTTTGAATTCTATCAGGCTATCTGGGAGATAGACATCATCCCCTGTCTGTTTGTAGTTGTGTACGCTGCATGTTCCAGAGTTGTTAGCTGCATAGAGCAGGGCGGCCCCATATGCACAGTACCTGTCATAGACCCTGACCCGTAGATCCTCCTTTGGTTGACTCCCATCATAGTAACAGTCAGGCATGAAGTTATAATTTTCCAGGTGTGGTGGCTCTGGGATCCAGGACAGGGTCAAGTAATCATAACAGTGCCGGGCAGTCATCAGCATGTTCCAGGTGAGATCCATCCAGGCAGCCAGAGCCTGGTACTGGTTGAGACCGACTTGATTGACATCCATACTCCAACCGGGCACCAGAAGCCCCTTGATTCCTTCCCAAGGGATGGCTTCGGCTATGTACTTTGATGGCTGGTATACAGGATTTGGGGGTCTGTCATCATTGGGGGTGGAGTGCCAGATGGTCCAAGTTCACCAAAGGGAATAGTCCCGATGTTCCTTCAGCTTCTTGCCAGGCCTTACTTCATTCAACTAGGTTTGTCACCCTCGGCTGGCGTGCCAGGCTCTGTGGTTCTCAGGTGATGGGGATCTCTCTCTACCCACTGTGCAAACTCTCCGTGCAGACTGTGAGTGTCACCAGGATCTGCTATACTCTACAATGGGACAATCCGACCGATGGGCATTGGGTGTGGCTTTTTCTAACACCTCCTCCCGGACCAGGCTCTTCACTATGCTCTTCATCTTCAGTTTCGGGCTCTCAAAGTGAACCCTGCGGGGGGTCTCAAAGGTGACACTCCAGCCATGGGGGCAGTCCATACCTTGGTTGTTCTCTACCATGGGGGTCCAGGGACGGTCATCTGTATTACCACCCAGATGGGCCTGTCCAGATGTCTTAAAAGTACTTCTGTTATCGGCTACCATCTTATTCCTTGCCCGGTCTTTGTACTCATTACGGAGGATGTTGAGCATCCTGGAGATGGCAGTTACAACATTATCTGAGGGCGTCAGGTTCATGGGCCCGAGGGCAGGGAGGCTCCATACCAGGGACCTGGTCATGTTTCTGATGGCCCTTCACTGCTGCCCATACCCTTTGTACATTAGCACCCTATCCGGATTACCAAACAATCGGCTAGGCATGCAACTCATCTCCTCCTGCATGAGGGCTGGGAACCTGGTAACCACTTTTCATTGATCCCCAGGGTTGGTATTACCAGGGTCGGCACCTCTAGGCTTTGGAGTGGCCCACATAGCTGCCAGGAGCGTGGGATCCACCAGCGGTTCTTGACACCTGCACAGGTACTGCTCTTGTCTCTCATCAATGGGTATGGATGGGTCTAGCCCATTGAGGTAATCCTCATAGCTATAGGACTGGACTCCAGTCAGTTCACTCTCCTGGGCCCAAGCATCCAATCGGCCCTGAATCCTCTGTTCAGCCATCACAATGTCAGCCACTGGGAAGCTGGCATCAGTGGCATAGCTGGCTTGTCCAGTTCCCTGCAGGATGCTTGTGAAGAAGGTCCGTATGATTACCAGTCTGGCATCATTTTTGGCCTTGTCCCATCGTCTCCACAGGTCTTTCAGAATGGGCTGGTACAGGGGCTGGGTGGCCCGGACATGTTCATCGAATATCTCCAGCTGCTGCTCCTCCTTTGCCTTGGCATACGCCAGGGTCTGGCACTCCTCTGCAACCATGAAACAGAACTCGTCGTTTGTGCAGGTGTGCGCATAATTGTAGGAGCACCAGGTCTCCGCAAAGCAGAGGGCATCAGCTAGAATTACTACTTGCAATGCCATATCAGGGACAGCAGCAGCATCTGTGTGGACCCGCTTGGCTAGTTCTTTGTGTTTCTCCAGGTTTTTGTATATGGGTTCAGGCAGTGGTTGGGATCAATGGCCTGCTGCAACAGCACGATACTACAAAGAAAATCCCATCCGTATTACTTCAGCAAATGGTGTGCGGATGCCACCAAATGCAAAACCCAGTTTTTATCATTCGGGGAGATCCCATACGGGATCACCCGGAGGCTTACACGAACCCAATGCGGGGGTGGTCGGCCTCCCTCACCTAGCATGCAGTCTGGGTACATCATGGCTCCTTCACCCGGGGGTAGCCAGGGCTACCTTGGCCTACCCAGAGGTTTACTTACATGAAGATTTCCTCCATCATGGCTTTCCCAGTCTTCTTTAAGTGATGTTGACTCTCTGATGTCCCGGCATGAAATGAGCTCTCAGCCCACAAGGAATTCCTTTAGTAGGGCTAGTGACATCATGATGATGTCACTGCTCAGCCTCACTTTGGATTCACCCTGCTATTTTTGCAGCAGCACCCTGGATTTTCCTCATTTCAACTTTGACCACTGAAGAGTAAAGATGCAACGAGAAGGAACTCAAGAAGTAAGTACCACTCATATGCTACTTGCCCTCTGGGTTATGTCTGTCTGGGGTCTCCTCAGGGGTGGGCCCAGCAACCACCTGGGTGCTCGATGCCTCCGGGGCCAGGCAGCCATTCCCGCCATACTTTGAAATTTTCGTGGTTTTCCATATGGCTCCGGGTTCCTCAAATCCGGGAGGTATTTCATGCAGATGGGGGTACAGACTCCCCCAGATAAATGTAGTCCATCATTACACTTCGAGGGTTGAGTCCCGGATATTCACTCCCCGTGTATGAGGACTCCCGGGAATATGGGGTACATGTGCCGGAGGCTCCCCCAGATTAATGCAGTATTCCTTCCATTTGCAGGCAGACCCTTTGGAGGAAGGGAAATCTGACTCCCAAGCACTTCGGCCATCACCCCCGAAGGATCCTCCGTCTGAGGAGGACATTTCTGCATATGCTGGGAGTGAGGAAGCAAAATGAGCCACAGATGGCCTCATGAGCCAAATGGAGGCACAAGATCAAAGCACAACAACAGGCCCTGAAGGCTCCTGGGCTGACACCATGGCCGAGGCCCTCCTGAAGCGGTGTTGCAAGAGGCACCAGGCTCTCTGCCAGGATCCCAGCCTGATTTCAGCTGCTAATGCAGATGACTGGGCCACGCTGGGTGTCCTGCCCATTGTATATGGCATGCACATAGAGGTTCAGTCCATCATAGTGATGGAAGATCTGATCCAGCAGGGGTACTTCAGTCACTACATGGAGGGTGATGGGTCACCCCCAGATGACTTCAACCCGATCAACCAGGTGGCATTACTAGTTACCTATGTCATCCCAGTTGCTAAGGGCAAGTGCTGCGAGCATGCCTATGCTCTGACATGGGTACACATGTACGAAGGACAGGCCACCATGCCTATATGAAATGCCCTTCACTGTCTGGACTGGGCCGTCCACGCGACAGACCTGGGACTAGGAGCACCTGGAGTCTTCATACACGTCAACAAAAACACCAGAGTGGGACCCTGGCCCAACTCCCTCGTGCACTATGGTCTGTTGCCAGCTTTTGCCCACATGATGGATGAAGATGGGCATCCTGAGATCCATTTCGAGGAAAACGATGGTCCCTGCCGACCTCTCACAACCATTTTGGTCAACCATCTGATCAAGACCTATGACAATAAGGGCATCATCCCGTTCAACACTTACACTAATGATGGAACCTGGTCACCAGAGCATACGAATTCGGAGATGGTGTGTTCCATGCCAATATGGTTTGAATGATACACTAAGGATGAGGACAACCTAGGTCATAATGGGGATGTGCACTGCCTGGTCCACTTCCTGGACAAGAGGCCAACATTCCAGATGTCAAATGACATACCCGGATCCATGATCCCAACTTCTCCTACGGACTCTGGGATGGTCTCAGCATGGCTTATACTGGATGGGCGGGACACACCCATGGTGAAGAGGAAGGGAGATGACACACACAATGACTTGGCTCAAAAACGGTTCCGGCTGGACCCAGATCCCTTCAACGATGATCTAGATGAGGTCATAGAGGTCCAGGCATGCAGAGGCTCAGCAGATGTTGATGAACATGACAATGATGATGAGTATGGTGGGGGTGACCACTGGAAATCCAGACCAGAATCCGGAAGCAAGGAACGAGCATCACGCAGGGAGCCCTCCCAGACTGTCGGGGCCAAAAATCCCAAGGAGGTGTATGACACCATGGTGCACAGGGCTAAAGCCAACCATAAAGCTCTGTGGGCCAAAGACTTGGAGGAGGCCCAGCACCTCTGTAAGAAGCTCAGCAATGCAGACACACTAGACAAGCATGGTCAATCCAATGCCAACCTTGCAGAGCTGCAGCAGTCATTCCAGCTGACTCATGAGTCATGCATATGGGACCTGGATGTGGAGACAGACCTCTGGCCAAAGTGGGTGGACCATAACTGGACGTCTCACATCATGGCTATCAAGGCCCAGTGCAGGAAGCCAGGGAAGAAGATGGATCCTGCCCACGAACCTGTCCAGGTCTACCTCATAGCCTCCAAGAATGACTGGTCCATCAAGGCCGTATTGTGCCCCCCTCACAGGGAAGAGGCTATTGAACAGATCTGGTACAGGGGATCCAAACAGACGAAACATCGCCACTGTCTGTATTGCTCATACATGCAGTCCAATGATCCCTCATTCTTGAGCCATGTCATTGGCATGCATTACTGATGTGCCTTCATATGTGCACTGTGTGAGCGATGGCCACCAAAGGGTGATGAGAACACCAAAGTACCAGTCCTGGCCTGGTGGGACCCTGCCCATTTCCCAGATCACTTCAAGACCCACCACTCGGATGCCACCAGCATCCCGGCATGCATCTCACAGTAAAGTGTGGACTAAAGACCACAGACATCCGTATTTTGTTTCAACATTGGTACCTCAAGACGGAACAGAAGTTATACATATCACGTTACTCAGACTGTAGTTGTAGTTTATTAATCATGGTTTTAGCTTTAAGTCCAGACACACCTATGGGTTCCATTTTTATGGTATGCCGTATAGCACGACTCTTGCCGTCTGACCCATTAGTGTTCACTATTCACATTCAAATTTTCCAGTTGTATCTTGTACAATAAACTTGTTTATTTTACTACAACTGTATTCATCTCTATCCCATACCAACTTCACTTCATGTGCACCCATACATGCACAGGCATAAATACAGGCACAGTCAATGCATAAACAAATAAATACATGTAAGTAGCAAAATGGGTAGGTAGATATCCATAAATATGGAGGGTACATACCGGATTAACAATGAATATGGGGTGTCAATAAATATGAAATAAATACAGAATGAATACAGACAAACAACAAACGGTGAATAAACTTTTATACACAAGATAAAACAAGAGTATCAACAGCGGATACATCATATCAATGTGGGTAGGGAGACATGCTCCCGACCACTTTTGATAGGGTATGCAACTCTGTGGGGTGGGTCCGTATGCATCTGTAGACCATCCTTAATCACCACCACCATTGTGCACCAGTGCCAAACAAGTTTTTCGTACCCCATCCGGTGGTGCATCCATACAGATGTGCATGTCCATACCATACGGCACCCCTTCCCCCACATGGTAGATGGTGCCTCCTGGCACTGAGGCTAGTCAAATGGTTATAAGTTTTTTGGGTTTTGTGCACCCAGTATCCCCTCCATCTAGGGAGAATCGTTGGTCTGGGATGTGGTGGGGTTCAGGTTGAACCTGAATCCTTCCCCATCTGTTCAGCTAGTGCTGCAGTTTTCTTCCCGTCTAACAGGTGTGACTTCAATCAATGTGCCCCTTGGCCATGCCATCTGGAGAGAGGTCAGGACTAGGTTGACTGGCCTGCTCCGTGGCTGGGTCCGTGTGAACTGGTTCCATCTGTATGGTGAATGCCCCAATTTGCATCCATGATCCATCTCGGCACCCAAGAGTCCACTCCTGGGGTGTGGTACTAGATGGCCCAGGAACCAGGGCACATCCAAGTTTTTCCTCATGTGGCTTCACTTTCTCATCCATCTCTGGATTGGCCACCCCAGGGTTTT